>JARFOC010041661.1:0-23571 GCA_031763485.1 Osmoderma eremita | reverse complement strand
ACTTTGAGAAATATGTAATTGTAAATTGTTTTCATAGTTAATTATGTTGTAAAATGTTCTAAATAAACTTGTAGTAAGAATAATTTTTTTTTCTATACTATTCCATTTTCTATTACTCCTATTTTTTTATCTGCATATTTTTCATAAGAAAGTGCATATTTGGGCCAAAACATCTGCATATTTCCACGTTTTTTTTTGCATATAATCCGGCCTCTACTAATAACTAATCCATCTAAATATGCAGGATAAACACCATCATATCCAGTACAAAGAATGTCACTGACAAACATACTCGGTATTTCCAATGTTACAAACAACAATAACATACATAAATCCTTCATCGATAACCGTGAATTAACAATAAACATAAACCGCCTGTGTACAGTAAGTATCGAGTTAACTAACATCAACATTGTACTGAACATAATGCAGGACCATGTTATGTGTTTATACGTGCGATAACGAATTGAAGATCCTAGGAGTTGACCTCGCCGATAAAATTACGTGTATGAATACAGATCCATCCAATATTATACAGCGCAGCTTCGTGCTGAGTATACGCCTACGTTTTCTTAACCTACACGGTACAAGGACTCCCACATCGGCCAGAGGCAACGCACTTTCCGAGAAAATCGTGCTTCTAATTATCCGAAGCAATTGAGAGTCGGGGGTAACGAGTGCAACTAATTTTGCGGTAAAATGCGGGCTAGCGCCTCCGGATCAGGGTACTTCCTAGTTTATTTCAACGCCAAAAGAAACATCACGCGGGCGTTACTAAGTCTCATAATATTAATTGCTGCCTCATCGCTGAGACGCGGTCGGACGTATTAATGAGGGGATAATGGTTTTATAAAATATTCACCGCCCTTGTAACTTAATATCTATACATTTCTTTTAAACGAAGGTATAATTTATCACTTTAAGAATGTCTAATGCCACAAGTGACGAGAGCATTAATTTTATAATTTAATTGAAATTGAAAAGACCTTGTAACAGGAAAGAGAACCGCAAAACTTAAAATCTGTGGAAGGAAGAAAAAATTGCAATGAACAAAGAAATTTTAATTAATGATGGATGGAAAATTGTATACAAAAGGATCGATTAAAAGAACGCGAAAAAAGTCCGTAAAAATAAAGAGAAAATGAAAAAAAAAGTACAACTTCTTTTACATGAAACTCATCAATTCATCATAGTATCTTTTTAGAACAAATTTAGTTGTCTGTCAAAGTAAAATTAATGGAAACCATTAGAGAAGTAACTCTTCCACAAACGCACTACAAACGAAATAAATTTGAAAGTGCTTTTTGGATATAATAAAAGGAATTTTGATGCATATCGTTTATGTTGTTGGTGTCATCTTCTTTAGTAATTTTCATAAAACGCTTCTACTGTAGACTAAAGTAGAAACAAGACGTTTCCATTTTCTCTTTAATATCATAACTCCTTTACAATTCAAAAAAAATAATTTATCAGCAATTTTGTCATTGCAAATGCTGTTACTTTTATTATAATTATAACACTCAAACGGCAGAAACATTTTATTAATTAAAGATACACCACAAATGTTATTGTTTATATTTCAATGTTTATAGGTTAGGTTACACAATGGCTGATCGTTTAACATTGGAACAAAGAAGAGTTGTAGCAAGTTTGATGGAGGTTTATTAATTCCCCGACTGTGGACTGTCAAAAGTTTCGAAAGCGATTTGCAAGTGGCCTAGTAACAAGCCGTTGGACAGTTTATCACATATACAAAAAAGTTTGTGGTATTTCATTTTCACGAGCAACAAGTTTATGAAAACAAAACGTACGACAATACTTCAATTTACTCGGATAAGTTATGGATGAATGTACGAATGTTACGACTGTCAAACACACCAAAAAGTGCGGACGTCAGCTTGCTGAAATTCTGAATATAATCGAAAAAATCATTTCCATGAAGAATAAAAAGCAGCAACAAACAAAAAAACCAACACGTCAATTAAAGAAACAGCAAGTTAAACCTAGCGATTCTTCTGACTCTGAAAGTCTAGTATTACATGACAGTAGTGAATATGGGGATGAAAACAATCATGAATGCACTGATTGTGGAGAGGACTATTCTAAAATATCAAGAACAGAAGACTGCCTCTGCTGCGATGTTTGTAAAAGGTGGTTGCATGAAGGATGCAATAGATATGTTAATGCATGCGATGCATGTGGCAAAATAGCGACCAAAAGGAAGTAGAAACGCATTATATTCGGTTTTCATATTGGTCCATCTAACGCAAACAAACTGGTCCATCTGACCCAAAGAAGTCTTTTTTAGAGTTTTGAAATCAAGTTCTTTTTAAGCAAATATATTTAAATTTTGTCTGTGTTCTATAATAATTTACTTTATAACAAATACAAAAAAAGAAATACATTTATTTTAATTTTTAACAAAGATAGGAATTATTTAGAAAAAAGTGGTCCATCTATCCTAGACTTACTATAACAATGTAATATTTGTGTCCATTACCATGACTATATCTTAAAATCTGTTCATTGATTCCTTAGTGTGCAAAATTTGAGTTCATATTTGCAATATTGTACTTCATTGTATAGTTCATTGACATTTCTCCTCAATCGGATATATATTTTAATTTCTTCAACTTAGTTTGGTATTAGCATTTATCCTTTATACTAAATACATTGTGCAAGAAATGTTAATCTAAAGACACAAACGATTTTAATGGGATGTTGACATTTTCATAAACCTTTAGAGCAGAAATAGAATGCATAGCATGCAGCTGTTTAAGGTCTTAGAGCAGCGATAAACTTACTAAACCAACCTTTTTCGATCAGCCTACCTCTTTGACAGGTCATTTCCGTAGACTACATCCATGATATAAAAAATCCACGTTATAACAAGATTATTGTTTGTCCTATATACACAGAATTAAAATTCTTGCATGGAATTTTATATACTAGATCGGTGTTTGTTTGTCTTGGGGTATTGGGGAATTGTTGATTTGAAATGCTATGTGAAATTGTATTTTTGTTGGTGTTGTAAAATTTATGCAGTCTATTGCTTAGTATTTTCTTTATAAATTTCGTCAGTAATTATTGTTTGTTAAAATTATCGTTATGTATTCTATTGTATAAGTTCTACATTCAGGACTAGTTAATTTTATAATACTTTGGGCACGCGAGATGACAATACTTTCTTTAATTGATATTGGAGTACAAGAATGGAAATTATTGGAGATTATTGTTTTAGAATCGATGTTAGATCTAAGAAATACATTATAATATTAATTTCCGGTTCCAAAGTGAATTGCAGTTGAGTGTGATACTGAATTTATTTAATGTATAGTCAAACTTATCTATTGGTAAGCAAACAATGCAGTTATCATCTACATATCTTTTATAGAATACTGGTTTGAAATCTAACTGTCTAATAACTTCTGTCTATCTTTAAGGACTAATTGTGCAATTGTACTTGATATGGGAGCGCTCATAGCACTGCCATATATTTGTTTATAAAATGTGTTGTTAAATTGAAGGTTGTTGTGTTTAATGTAATTTCTAGTGCTTTTATTAATTCTTGTAAAGGCAGACAAGTGAATTCTTGTAAATCTTTTCAATGTTTTTTTAACTGAATCAATTGCTAGATCAATAAGCACATTTGTATACAAATACACCATATTCCAAAGAAATCGTCTGTGTTCTGGTATGTTTATTGTGTTTAGGTATTCTTTCATTTGATATGAGTTTTTATATAGTAGTTATTTCTTTCTATTATTTTAGAAATTGAATCAGCTGGAAATTTAGTATTGAATTTGAACATAAGGGTACAAGCATGATGGAGTAATTCACCTCGTATCTTGAATTCATTCATTTCACCGTGCATGTCGCACCTTCCCATGACCTAGCATACTGAAGCATTTTATCACGCCGTGCATCATGCACTTTCATCAGAGATAATACATTTATGTCATTCGTATTGCAGGGTTATAAAATAATCTTCAATAGTAATAGTAGTTTACCTCTACCGAAAATGTTAAGAGATTCCGTCAATGATAGTGACTTAGACAATAAGAGAAATAATAAGAGTTCGAAAATACAGTGTGCATCCAGTGAATCCGAAACGTAGAGAAATTGTGCAAATACTAGGCTGTATGCACGCGTAAAAGTGTGGGAATGACTTCCAAATAGCCAATCACTGCGCTACTTTCAAGCCCTGCATCTCATCGCTGCACGGCGAGATGCGTGGCGAGCAGAACTTGGCCAACATGTTTGTACCCTAAGAAGTAATGGGCGTTGGTTTAATGTAATTCGGGTAAAGTATAAATTTTAGGTTATTGTGAAATATACATTTTTAAGTTTTTGGTGATATTAATAGTTATGTAATCATTAAGTTCCCAGGATTTTATTAAATCATTGTTTAGTTTTTGGTATTTGTTTGTGGGATCGTTTTGTAGTTTTTTTGTGCGCATTTTAGTCATTAAGTAAGTCTATCATTTTCTTATCACATTATATTTTATTCATAACTACTGCCTTATTACTTTTATCTGGTTTTACTACGATAACTTGTGAGTTTTCACGAAGAAATTGTTTAGTTATTTTGATATTACGATTAAGTTGAATATTTTCTTGTGATTTTTTTTGTTATTTTTATAATTAGAAATGACATTGCATGCTTTTGCTCTGATATGCAATTTATCATTTTCTGACATCATATTACCTATACATGATTCAATATTGACAATAATATTCTTGAATGGCATTTGTTTATTTGATTGAATATTAAGTGCAAAGTTCTCATCTGTTTAAGTCAAATATTTGTAATTTATGTTCAATAAGAAACATGAAGCAAAAAAGGGGTCCTGAAAGGGAGTCGTGTGGTACCTACCCCAATTTGCGCAGCTTCTGTGTATGATGATAATTTGCAACTTTTGCTTTCCAACAATTTTAATATAAACATTTGATACTTTATCAAAAATTAACATTAGGCTCCTTAGGCACAGCTCGAGCGCGTACATTCGGTTTATCTAGGATCTATATTAATTTATTTTAATAAAATATATTTCAAAAATATAACTCAATCATTGAGTTTATTACCTATATTCTTTGTACTATTTCCGTATCTATGTAATTCCCTGTAATAGGGTTCGTTTATCATATTTTATAGTTAAGATAAATATCTATTACTAAAAATACACAGAGTTTTGTTTCGTAATGCACTGGTTGTGTATATTGAAAACTATAAATACTCAATTGCACAATGTGTTGTCAGCGATTTGGTGAAACCATAAATACGTTTCGCTCGCTCCGAAGGTTTATTTTTATTCGGCGTAAAATGAAGAGAGAATAGGTATGAAATGAAAGCGGTTGGACGTCATGGTGTTTTAGAGTTCTTCGATATAATTAAAACTTTTATTTAGTTGTTCGCTAGTTATCGTTAAAAGTGGTTTATAAGATTCCGTGAAATGATTTCAAACAGAATTAAAAGAAGTACATTTTTATAGTTCTGAATTAACATAAATAAGATGTAAATACTTCGTATATCTATTCAGTTACTCGGAAGTTGCAAATACTCTATTTAACTATTGGTTTTAGATTGAGAACGTAAAAATACCTTCGACTAAATCCCTTTTACAAGTACCCGGCTAGAGAAAGGCATGTGTTTCGAACTGCACTGCTCCCCGTGCATTCGCAACTTCACTCTTTTCAAATTCGATTATTAGCCTGCTAAATATACAGACTGAGGTTTGGTGTCTGCAAACAAATAACTCGTTTAACAAGTCGTAGTTGTCGAAGTTGTACGATGTAAACTTATCTATTTCCGAAAAGTCACGTGTATTCAAAAACATTTGCTTTAGCTGTGTATTGGATGTCCTATAAGTAGGCCTGGATGACAGCTGTACTGTTAGAAGATTGGTTTAAGAATTTCTTCTGGCCAGAGTTGACTCAATATCATAGAAACAAAAATCTTACAAGAAAAGCTCTACTCCTGGTAGAAAATGCCCCAAGTCATCCTGTGAATTTACAAAATGTTGATTAGGATACAAAGGTGATATTTCTACCACCGAAACACTAGCTCTCTAATTCAACCCTGTGACTAAAGCATAATTTTTGCGTTCAAACATTATTACCTTTGGTTGACATGGAATCAGATATAAAATAATAGAATACGGCGGCTTGATATAGTAAAAAATAAAAACAAAAATACCTTTACCGCCTTGATGAGTGGAGAACTCCAGAGTCGTATTTCTGAAAATGGCACTTATTAATTAAAAGATTCTTGCAATTTCGCTTAAAATCCTTTAGATTATTCATCTTTCTTATATGCAAAGGCAAACCGTTATACAATTTGATCTCTCGAAAAGAGATGTAAGGTGTTTGGGTGGTATAAAAAAGATCATGTTGTCTAGTCCGATAGTTCCTCTCCTCCTAAGGTTCCCCTGACTATTTTTTTACATGTATCACTGCCTTGTAGATGTATATACTCGGCAATGTTAACAGGTTGTGATCAGGAAATAATAGTCTACAACTATCGCGAGGTCCCAAACCGAACATCAAGCGCAGGATTCTTCTCTGTGTAATAAATGCACGCTTGTAACCTATGCCTCGTCCTCATACCAAGATGTTGTAAGAGATAGAAGAGTATACCAGTAGTAAAATACACAAAGCAGCGAGTCACTATCTAAAACTGATTTTAGCTGGAGAATAGCAAAATAAGCTTGATTAAGTTTTTGCAGAAGAAAACATCCAACGCAGTAAAATGAGGAACACCAGTTTATATAGTGTATGAAAAACAAGTCAGGTACGAATGCTTGGACGGCCCTTCATCCATAACGTCGTCAAGATCTGATCCGCAAGCTGATGTACGAGACGAAACTATACAGTTAGAAAGGTCATTGGGGAGAGAAGATTTTGCCGAGGATATAGAAGAAGTGATTGAGGCACACAATTCTGAAATATTGATAGAAAAATTGTTCTCGACATGAACATTATTGGGAACGCAAGAAGTATCAGAGAATATCGAAGCCAGCAACGAAGACTAATTGAGAATTAAAAACTTGTCTAAGGTTATCGCAATAGCGGGCCAATTAAGTGGAGATTTGTAAAATTGACGGTAACTGGAAACGCAATTCTAACTTCCGAAGAGCCTTAGAATGTACGGTTACTCCATATAAGATTTTACTTGATCATAAACGAAAAGAAGCTAAACAACCGAAGATTTCACACTTCCTCAAACCAAAAAACATGCAGTTTTAAGACATTACTTAAGTATTATTGTAACTAACGTCAAAATATAAGTTTAATTTTTAACCTTCCTATACTCACGCATTAGTCTGTGAGACCGACTAATAACATTTTCGTTTTTTTTCTTATAAACGAAAAAAGTCAGTGTATTGTGATTTCTGTTAGCTTCATCATTCTCAATAAGCTTCAATTTACTGCGGCGACAAAGTTCGTGTGAGTTAGACGTGCAATAATTGGTCTGACTGGACCAACATGAGTATTGGCGTAACAGTTTTGTGTAAGTTATATTTTGAACAACTCATATAATTTTGTGTTGTTTTAATTATGTTTGAGATAGTATCATAACATATAAGTATCTGCAAATTACTTGCAGGTTATATGTTAAGATTAAAATGGACGAAGAGCAAATAGGATTGATTTTGGAGGATGATATGATGCCGGATTGAGACTGCGAAGATAGCAACGATAATGACTATGAGGATTACGTTGATGTAGAGGAAGAAAAAAGTGATACAGAGCAAGAAAACGATTCAGCCTGTGAGCGAAACCTTTTCCTACTTCTAGTAGCTATTACTTAGGAAAAGACAATAAAACAAAATGGTACAAAAATGCTTCTTCAACAACAGTAAGAACACGTTCTAAAAATTTAGTGACTCAACTTCCTGGTGTAAAACGTGAAGCTAAAAACTTGAAGGAGCCGGGTTTGATATGGAACTTGTTCTTCGAAAAGGCTATATGCTTGATAACAAACTTCATTACCAACAAATAGAACCGATTTCACCTCAAATCGGAAGAGCCGCAGACTGTAATCTCACTGATGAGATTGAAAATTCGAGCATTTCTTGGTATTCTACTGTTTGCTGGTGTTCGAAGAAATAATCGATTGAACGCCAATGATTTATTCCGAATCGATGGCTCTTCCCCAGAGATCTTTCGTTTGACTATGAGCTAGAACCGTTTTTATTCATTTTTACGTTGTTTAAGGTTTGATAATAGAGATACACGTATTTTACTAGACAAATTAGCTCCTATACGAGAATTGTTCGATACTATAACAGATTCATTCAGCAATTTTTACAGTCCATCACAATTTGTCACAATCGACGAGAAATTAGAGGCATTTAGAGGTCACTGTAAGTTTAGGTAATATATTCCGTCCAAACATAATAGATACGGCATAAAAATATACGCCTTGACATAAGCCGAAATGTTTTACATATTAAAGATGGAAGTTTACACCGGAAAACAGCCTGAATGTCCCTGCTTAGTCGATAATTCGTCAATGGCTATGGTCTTGCGTTTTTGCGATGTTATTTATAATACAGGGCTAATTTTTTCCACTATAATATTTAAGAAATCTTTCAGGTTTAATTTAAACCGTTTGAAATGTGATAAATATACGTTACATTCATGTTTATTTAGGCGACATAAACACGTTTCTTTCCAAGATAAGGGACCGTTTGCTTTGTTGTGTTATCCCTTACGGCGTATCTGTCAGAACAATACTAAATTGGCTCCGTAAGAATGAGAACGTTCAAAACCAACGCTCCATTCTAATTAGTACACGGTATTTAATGGATGCATTTTAGAGCCATTTACTAATTAACCTCGAAGTATTTCACATGCGGTGCTATATTCACGAAACTACCATTTCGCATAATATACATACATGGTTAACTGCCTACTAATGACGAATTTCACCAAGGATCGTGACATAATTGGCGTGTTTAAGTAATTAATGTAAGCTATATGTGTGTAGTGTGCTTACTCCATGTTTTTTGTGTATAGTGAAAAATACAAGCTTTACGGTTTAATTAAAAAAAGGGGAAATATATGCGGTTAAAATTTCGTCGGTTGTAAATTTCCTTAGTTTAATGTGATTACTTAGAGTCCTTGTTTGTTTCTGGCCTTTTTATAAATGATTATTTCCTTATCGTACCTTGCTTTAAATCTTTACACAATCAGTTAACGAAAGAAGGTGTTCTTTCCCTCAACAGTTAATTTAGTAAATATCAACACGAATGGGAAAATACAAAGCAAGGCACCCAAAAACAGATTTTAAAGTTAAGATATTAGTGCAACAGGTGTACAAAAATTGTTTGGTCTGTAATTAATTCAGTTGGAAAATAAGCTATCTTGATAGTTAATCCGTGTTATGTGACAAGAGTAAGAACTATGAGAGTATGGAGTAGCAAGGCGTGAATGCAGAATCCTCTTCACCAGCATTCAGGCAGTCGACAATTTCATTTATAAATGAGTGAGTAAATGGCTGTTATCGTCAGTTGCGAAATAGCGACCCCTTATAACTCGACTCCTACGACAAGCACGATGTTCCAATCAAGTACACGCACGATCAGCTTACCGCTCGCGAGATTCATCAAATAATGAACAGAATCGTAGAATCGGAAGTGCGTCAAATCGCAATCGGATCGTTTAGTCAGTTGCGAAATAGCAACCCCTCATAACTAGACTCCTAGTACCAGCACGATGTTCCAATCAAGTACACGTATGATTAACTTACCGCTCGCGAGATTCATCAAATAATGAACAGAATCGTAGAACTGGAGGTGCGTCAAATCGCAATCGGATCGCTTTGTCAGTTGCGAAATAGCGACTCCTCATAACTCGACTACTAGTACCAGCACGATGTTCCAATCAAGTACACGCACGATCAGCTTACCGCTCGCGAGATTCATCATATAATGAACAGAATCGAAAAACCGGAAGTGCGTCTAATCGCAATCGGATTCGTTTTGTTAGTTGCGAAATAGCAACCCCTCATAACTCGACTTCTAGGACCAGCACGATGTTTCAATCAAGTGCACGCCCGATCAGCTTACCGCTCACGAGACTCATCGTATAATGAACAGATTCGAAAAACCGGAAGTGTGTCAAATATGTTCCGATATACTGGCTGTTTCATAAAAAATTCACTTTTTAAATGGAACATCCTGTATATGTTTATATTATTAAAGATCGCTAACTACACTCCATTCATCCCCAGATTATGAAGAATCTTTGGGATATGTGATTTTTCAATTTTTTCTAAACGCTTTTAAATTTAGCAATACAATCTCTAGGGTGGTTTCTTTGAGATTGAATGATTTTTATCTATCACCGGATGTACAGGCTGGTCATCACGAAAGTGTTGACTTCACCAACTTCAAAATGATTTTTCTCGATTTTGTTAAATGAAACACCGTGTATATTATAACAAAAAGTGATGCACGATTACATTCTACATTAATTCAAATTAGGTTTCCCTATAGGTACCTATTTTCAGGGGCGCAGCAGCCTGTATATTACAATTAAATAAAGAAATAATATTACCCCCTTTTTATAGTGTGAAGAACTAATCTATATACGTACATACATGCATTTGTTTTTGGCAATATGCCGTTCGTTACAGAACTATATTATCGTTAGGTAGGAAAACAGAACTTGTGTGCATAATAAACGCAGATGAAATTCTCCCACAATTCTCTTTTGTATCCGAGGATTAGAAATGCGTCTGGCTTAAAGCATTCGGCGACTGGAGACACTGACAAATTCTATTTGTAAAAACATGGTTAAGTCAATAATACTCCGTGTGTAAACACAGCAGCAAATTATTTTTGACGGTGTAGCGGGATTGCTGTGTTTCCGGTAAAGAACCGGTTATTTACTCGCTCGGAATTTACGCGAAATAATATAAACGTATATATGCTTCCAAAGCATTATATTTTAAGCAATTGTTTACATTTGCCTACAATTGTTTGCGCAAATTAGAGACACGGCGGAATGCAGAATAAACTGTACGAATAACATAATTTTTCATATCTTATGATCTTATAAATTATAAACACACTGTGTATGGAATTACTCCTTCCGCACAAAATATTAATTAAATCGGGAATAGACGAAAATATGTTATAAATCGTCCAACACATTTCAGAACCTCTTAGGAAATCCTAAAGACAAACTGGAAATGAAAGACGAGTTGGGAATTTACAAAATTACATGTGGAGATCGTGAAATGGTCTACATTGGACAGAAAAAGAGGTCGATTCAAGAAATCGTACGGATTGCCTGTTGCTTGATACCGGCAGTCGGTAGTGCGCTTTCGCCGAGTAAACATCATATTAACTGCTTAGTAGGCACGTTCTTACTGTTTATTTTAATAAACAATATTTTATTGTTAGTAGTAAAGTAAATATAAAATAATAGGATACGGTGGCTTAAAATAGTAAAAATAAAAACTAAGCTTACCACCTCGATGACTGAAGAACTCCGGATACATATTTCGGGAATTAAGTTGCAGAATCTACGAAGCAAGATAATGTTAGACGTCGCACTCTTCCTTCGTAAAGTCTGCTGAGGATGGCAACTTGGTTGCCGAAACACGTATCCTGAGTTCTTCACTCGTCGATGTGGTAAGGTTGTTTTTTTTTATTTTTAGTAAAATAAATGCTAATTTTAGACGACTAAAGTATTGGATTATTTTCATCATCTTTAACGGGTATTCATCATCGAATATCTAATATATCTTTATTGATTTTAATAAGGCATTTGGTAGCATTAATTATACGAAACTGTTTCGAATTTTATGTGATACTAAATATAAATTAACGTTTCTAACAGAAATAGATGTTAGTTACTTACGCCTTAACTACAAAATTTCTTGTATCTATGTATACAATATATTTGCATATACAACATCATATTAAACTTCCCATCAACAATAAACCAACACAACGTTATTAAACGTATGTGTTTATCACCAGCGGCAAGATTAAAACCGTATCAGTCATTGTCCCGCCGTATTCGAAGTGGAGTTGATTATCTTTGCTAGTATTGAGTTAATCACAAAACGTAGTTACGGTAATGTATTATCAGTACATCATACGAAGAAACTTACAGATGTAATTCTCGTACAATATTAGTATATATTCGTTACGTTCAGTTTATAACGGCACCTAAATAATCCTGACGACTGTTTATTTGGGCTTCGCGCTACACAAATGAAATTATAACTTTGTAACAATTCGCCAGGAGTATTTATGCGAATACGGCTATTATTCAAATACCCCAAATTAATTGGGTACGGACAGGTGGGACCTTGTATAATATACTTCTGGAAATAACGGCTTCCGAAGGTAGTTTATTGTCTAAAATCGTGATGTTTAGTTAACATACTGTTATTAATTAATATAGATTCCTAAAAAGGAATAGAAATTGTGCCAGAATTATATTCGTGTAATATTAAGTTTAATTCACTATTATTCAATGCTTTTACTCAATTCTTTTCTAATTACTTTAATACGTACTTTATAAAGAATTTTATGATATCATGGAAAAAAAAGATTTGGTTCCTTTAAGATTATAGCGGGCGATCCTATATTCCATCTGTAACGTGCCGATTTCATTTTAAGCAAGTTTTCTAAATAAAATATTAATTATTCTTGTGAATTGGGATAGCAAGGCCATCTAGCGGCGATTAGTTTAGACGCGGCGGTCGATAGCGATCGGTTATCGGATATCACCACCAAAAATCGATAGATCAAGAGTCATGCGTGGTTAGCCGTGTGAGATTTAAGATTCGCTCTTTTAAAAACTCGCTGTCGTTGGGGTTACAACTATTGTTAAATTGTGCGGAATATTGGATTTTGGAAATTGAGAGTTGTTAAAATATTTATGGGAAATCCGCCCTGATTATATTGGGATTAAGTTAACAATAGTAATTAGCTCAATTGGAGAGCATCACGTAGATAATCGCGGATTAAATAGACTCAACACTTCGAGCACGTGGGGGCCGCCTACCAACCAGGTACAAATTGATAATTTTTTTTCTTTTATTCTTTCGATGACACTTGGTAAGGCTAAAATGTATTTTTAGGGCTTCTTCCCCCTCTTCCCCCTGTTTTGGGGTTCTTTTATATTTTTTTGCCGTTAAGTTTTGGAACTTGGATTTAATCCATAATTGCACTCGGCTGCTTTTCCTTATAACCGTAGACTGGAGGGCTGGAGAGCACAGAGCCGTCCTTAGCTGCTTCTTAAAATCATAACCTGGTTACCAGCTTGGGCATAGCACATCGAGACAAGGACCCCGAACACCAACCAGTTCGGATTGATCCTATTTACCTTATTTTTATGTACTCATTATGACCCATAGGTCATAGGTAACTTTGATATATCAATTCTCTTGTATTTAGTATAATATCCTTGAATTAATATTTTGCATAGCCTTCAGCCGAATTTTGTAACGTATTGTAAAACTTGAGTGATCACCCAACTAATTATCTTTCCGGCTTCGTGGGGCTTCACTCCGAAGAGCTTGTCGTAATTGCCTCTTGTTTTGTTGTTTGTCTTGTACCGTTTACAATTTTACAATTTACAAATTTAATGCGAATATAACTAACTATACACCAAAAGTTGTGTGTTATTAATTTAAATATAGATTGGCCTAAACCTACGGGTGGCTAGTTCGCGGCTCTTCAGTGTCGTGGGTCTTTGGCGAAGGTCTAATTCAACGGAAGTGGCGCCAATTTTTAGAACCCAGCCGTCTTCGCTGTGCTGGCCAGGGCACCCCCAACGAAGGGCGGGTACATTCAGGGGTTCAAGCTTAAATCATTTTCAGTGGCGTCATTGTTTTTTGTCGCTGGGTATGGCACATCTCAAAGATTTTTTTTGAATACGGGGAAATCTCACCAGCAATTTTAAAATAACATTTGAAGCATATAGAAGAGCCTCTTAGCTACAAATGCTACAATTAGTATCACAATAAATTTAAGACAGAATAATTTCATCGAATATATTGGGCTATATAAGAAATTAACTTATAGAAAAATGTCCGCCACTGTCAGCCACTAGATAAAACAAAGCATAAATATAGTCAATAGGTATCTTCAAAATATTCATGGACAAACAAAATTTTTGTAGTAAATCCAGTCTTCAACGTATAAGCCCAAGTACAAATAGTACCTTTTGCCTTCGCGAGTTGGTTTCTCAGGTTCTCATTTGCTTCTTGCTTTTCATCATCCTTCGCCAATATTTTTCCAGATAGGATACCTTTACTGCGTTTCATTTCCTCTACTTTGCACTACCAGTACTGTTGTAGGTATCTTATTCCTTTCTTTAATAATTGTTTTCCATATCTTCCTATCGATTTTTCCTTAGTTCAGTTATAGTCTTCCTCCAACTCTTCCAGTAAACCTTCCACTGTATTATTCCATTTCTGCTCGGTCTTCCTCTTCAGTTTTTGCCTTCTGGTTTGGATTTCCAAACAATCTTCACTGCTTCTCCTCCTCCATGCTTACCAGGTACCAATCCATTTTTTACCTTCGTCACATTTGACTGCCAATTCCTACCTCAATATCTCAAAGCTGAATCTGGTTGATATGTAGAAGGCTTAGACCATGACTGATAGCAAGTTGAAGGATGAGGTTTTGATTAACGGAAAGTTGAAGGCCTACGTTCTGATTGCCGACGAGGATAGGATTAACAGTAGATTGAAGACTGAGGTTCTGGTTAAGGGGAGTCGAAGGTTGAAGTTCGGAAAATGTTACAAGTATCTACAAGAAAAAACATGTATATCGGACATTTTTGTACCCAATAGTGTAGGAACCGGAAATAGAATTAAATCTTAACGCAGACAAAATGCCACATTTATTTATTTATTAAATATTTAATTGTTTTACAAGTTGTTATTTAAAACTATCCCTTTGGATTGACATCGCTCATCCTAATTAGACGTTCGTCCAATTACGAGTATGAATGCACATCAAAAAAATTACTAGTTCTTCCAAAAAACAGGAGGAAACTCTGTGCCGTCCAGAAAAAAAATATTGGAAAATATCTAAACTGGGTAAGATAGATCGATGCGTATAGAATTCAGTGAACAACTCTTGCCTGGAGGAAACACGGACTGATCTAGGTGGAAAAGTTTGGACCTCGTTTCCAGTTTGATAAATGCGAAACGATGTTGTTCAGGAGGGATTATAGTAATGATAATGTCGGATGGCGTGAGTTTGAGCAACGATAGATACTGGGACATATCTCGGAATGTCGCAACTGCATACAAAACCTGCCAGTGACCATCCCAGCAACAATTGGATGTGCTACTTTAATTATTTCACAATGGGGTTGAATATGAGTATATAAAAAATGATAATAATTAGCAAATAGATTCTTTCCTTTTATGGAGTTGATTAAGTTTCAACGTAAACAATGCCTGTCCTATTGATTAAACAAAATTTTAAAGAATAGCAAAAACCTGATTTTTAAGATGCATATTTTCCATTTAATATTTTGCAAAATGTGTATGCAATTTATATTATGCTACCTACAGCATTCATATACATACTTATGTATCTATCTTTGTCCATCCTTTTATAGCCCATATAGTGCTTTTAATTTTGTTGTATTACAGTACATTAATTGTGGGTGGTGCTCTATATTCAAATATTAATCTTTAAGAATAAAATAAAAACAGCTGAAATATCTTTTTAGATGATTCAAGAATATCTTATGTCAGTTGCTCCAAAGTGTGGGTCACGACCAATTGAAAGCTTCAATCCGGCCTTAGCTCAATTACTTTGACATACAATATGTGTTTCTTTCGATTGATTGATGCCTCTAATAAGATCTTGTTCTCCAAAACTGTAACTGGTGATAAAACGTGGTTGTTTCACTTAGATCCCTCCAACAATTCAAGATTAAACGCAATGGATGCACCAAGGATGTTCAACATTCAAAAATGTGAAATGCAGTGAAGTTGGTGCCGATAATTTTTTGGGATCGTAAGGGAATCGTTTGGATTGACGTGTGTATACGAAGAAACGATCAAATATTTTGAAGTTGTTATATGCAAAAGGAAAACTTATAATTTTGCCCAATAAAATTTAGGCCTGCACGATATCTGCTGAGTTCGTCATAAAGCTCAAGTTCAGGGAGAACTCAACAACTGTAATATTGCTAAGTTACGACAGCCCCTTACAGCTGTGAACTCCGCCCATTTCCTAGTCTCTAAGTTGAAGAAACGCTTGCACGGATTTTAGAAACCCTCACAGGATAAAGTAAAAATATGTTTTGGGTTCGTTTTCTTGATTTTCACGTTTTGATATTGATTGATATTTTAGATAATGATCCGAGGATACTAACTTTCAGTTATATCTCGATTTTTCTTTGCCTATTTTGTTTGTTGATGGATAAACTCGTAATTTAATCATCTCCAGGATATTATTAGCGCTGTTTCCTATTAGTTATTGGCTGATTTATGTGTTCCCTCATTATAGGAAGTGGCGGCTATAGCTTCCGTAAACATTCAACCAGAATCTCAACCCACACACACACACTCACTGCGTACGAAGATTAAGTGCCTTAGTTACGAACGAAGTCACGCAACACTGTGTACGTTATGCGTATATTAGAGCCGCCTTATATAAATTTGTATCAACACTAAATGAAATGCCCGTAACCGTCTCGTAAATTAAGAGGAGCACCACGTCCCCTCTTTCTACCCATTAACGCGTACTATATTTGGGCCGCGTTTAGCATAATACAAGAATGGCATAAGGAATTAGGAATTGCGTATCTAAGTGGAGCGGCCGGGGCAAACTTTCCGCGCCACTTCGTTTTTACGCGGAATAAATTACGCGGCCCGGGAAAAATGAAATTAGTAACCCGCGGTTGGGAAATACGGAATGTCGCGTTAGTACTTTTCGCGTATTTGTTTTTTTTTCTTTTTCCTTTCCCGTCGTACGTGCGTCATTCATAAGAGCGACCTTGGTGAATACTAAACGAAAGGGGTGACGTATAACATGGAATTAATTATAGTTGGGTGGTGTAATGAGGGCTTGGCGGTGCATTCATTAATGGAGATTGAAGAGGGAAGATTGGTATTGAAATTCAGTGGAAGGTTGTTAGGAATACAAAGATAGCGTTAATTAAAAATATATTCCTCAGATGTTAAATAGAAATTGACAATTTTGTTAGAAATGCATTCAACTTCTTGTGCTATGTGTATTTTAACACAATATGGGATTCATTCGATAGCCGCCCGGCTCTAATTGTAAGAATTGTAGGGGCTGGCGTTTCTTACACTCCTTCGTTTAATAAATAATAGAACCAGGACACTACTCAACACAAATTTATTTCGGATTTTACATTTTGCGATGTCACGAATAATGCTTGCTTACATCTATACGTTATACTTGACGATTCAGTACTAATTTTAATTTTGTATCTTACAAACCAAAGAAAACTACATTAACTTAAATTATTGGCTGCGAGTCTAGGGGGCGTATCTCCAGTATTTACTTGTATGCAATTTGTACATAGTGTAGTCAAGAGTTATGGTTTAAAAGTAAAAAGTTAAAAAGTACCTGTTCCTAGAATTCAGGATGTTGGGACAATAGGGTAAAAATGCCCGTTTACGTCGCAGATGTATTTTATTGCGGGGTTTTTTAAGTCGGATACGGAATAATACCAAGTACCGTTAACTGTTATGAATTCAATACACAAGTTAACAGTTACACAGCGATAATAGAGAGGCCTTTTCCGCTTACCCCGAATAACATAAATACCTCCCTTGACTTAATATTACTAGCAAAAAACGTGGTTATTTCTCCTTTCCTAACACTAATAATAATAGTAATAATAATAATGATAAACTTTATTACCCAACATATTTTAAAAAATCGATTTACGGGATAATATACAAAAAATAATTACGTTATGCCATATTTATACATAAGTAAAGAAAAAACCATTACACATGTGAGTACCCTGACAATAAAGTTAGTGGCGAATTATTGCGAACGGATTCTTAAAAAAGCTTATTAGCCTTCCTAGCCTTATGTGTTAATGGTGCTTTTACAAGAGCATTAGTTTTCGCTTCGGGAATCAAGATGTGTTAAAGTGTCGTGCGTCAGGTCTAGGAACAAAAAAATCGACTTTATCGAGCAAAGAGGAAGAGTCAATCAAATTATTGATTAGTTTAATCAAAAAATTGGCGCTGGAGACGTCTCTCCTATGAGCCAGAGAATCCATGTTACGGATATGTAACAAGCCATCGTAATCCGCTTCACGTGAAGGATAAGTGCCGGTAATCTTGAAGGAAGGGTACTTCAAAAATCTCTTTTGCACTCTCTCTAACTCAAGACATTGCTATGTATATATCGGATACCATACTACAGCAGCATATTCGAGCTTGCTACGTACCATACTATAAAAAAGAGTTTTAAGAGCAGTGATATCAGAAAAATTTCAACATGCTCGCGTCAGAAATCCAAGGCCACGAGAGGCAGCATTAGATACGGCTGCAATATGTTCTATGAACTGGAGGTGAGCATCGAACTGTATTCCCAAATCTCTGACTTTGACGATATCTGCGATATCAATCTGATCCAAACTGTAGGAATAAGTGAGAGGTGATTTACATCTAGTGTAGCTGACTACAGCACATTTATTGATACTGAGTTGGATTTTGTTTTCAGCACACCAGTTGTTGACTATTGCCAGATTTTCTTGAAGAACACCACAGTCGGACGTCGAGGTGATGTTATGAAATATTTTCAAGTCATCGGCATATACTAGGACTTTGCATGTAATAGATGTTAAAAAATCATTAATGTAAATATTAAATAATAACAGTCCTAAGCGTCTAGAGGGGTTTGCGCGTGGATCTTTCCTTTAGCTCGCACTGTCCGGCTATATCTTTCTAAGAGTGGACAACAGTCAATCAACAGCATAATGCACCAAAATATACAATACTGGAGCAATACATTATGAATCATTAATTATACGTTTTTATTTTAGTAGTAGACATGTTCAAAATGTGCTCCATTACACCGTAGACAGTGTTCATGACGGTCACGCAGATTTTCAAACATATTCCAGAACCCCAGGTTGCTGCAGGTTCCTGAGAAACGAGACGATCTTCTCACGAAATGCATTCGCAGTTCTGGGTTGGTCCATACCGCTGAACACTTTCGCCTTTAACATTCCCCATAGTTAGGCGTCCGGTGTGCAAGATCAGGGGAATGTGATGGGTAGTTGAAATCAGTTCCGCGGGATATGATTCTTCCTTAAAAAGTTTCCTGCAGCACTGCTATAGACTGATGGGCTGTGTTGAAACCAGTGTCTTTCCATGCGGAGGTTCCTGCCACGACAAAACCGTCCCAGATCCCGAATAAATAGCCTGAACACCATGTTCCTATAACGTTCCTGGATAACAGTAAGAAATATACCAGTATCATCCTCAATGAAATACGGATCAAGCACGCAGTGTGTTGACATTGCGCACCATATCGTCACACCCTCACTGTGTAGTGGTTTCTGGTTGTACACCATAGCCAAAATTCGTCCACAATAGACAAACCTGGCATGCATATGTTGTTTTGTCAATTATTGCCCAACCTGAATTTGGTACGAAAATCCAGCTACGTCTTTAAACAATTCCCGAGGCGACATATTGCTGATATTCAATTTCAAGGGCGTTCGTTGAAGACTTCGCTCAGATGACTCCAAAACTTGATTGACGACACGTTCACGATTTTCATTTTTTCTCACAGTTACTGCTCTAGCAGACCTTTCCTTCTGTTAGCACAATACACTCCCAGTATCACGAAATTTCTTAACAATAGAAAGCATAGCTGTGCTGTTTGGGTGAAATTGTTCATATTGTTCCGCCACTAACTTCAAAATCGGCCATTTCTCTTAACTTCTCTTCTTTTTAACTTTTACTAATATTTAGTTCTCAACTCGGAATGATAAATAATAATATTACAGGTATTAAGGTTTTCTTTTTTATTATCTTTTTTATTTTAGCACTTTTATTGCATCTCCGCTCGCAGCTGTAGTCCATTTCAAAACAAGCTGGGATGGATATTTTCTTTTCTTTTACGATGTTCGCGTACTCCATAATAATACAAAAAGCATGATAAATTCTAAAATGGATTTTATATTATCAAATCTTTTTTTTTCTTTTTTTCCTTTTATGTCCAGCATCTCGAGCAAGATACTCTAACTCGACGGTCTGATTTTGCTTCCCTAGTCCTTGCAGATGTATGTACTACAATAAAAAAAAGTGCGTCTGGATGCCCTCAATTACTTGCTTACTCAAATTAACTGGAATAGGAAGCAATGAAATATTTTTGATAACGCACCGCTTAAGAGAAATTTATACACTATTTACTCACATGGAAATATTACCAACCCGGAATCTTAAAATTGAACTTTGTAGATCTAATGCAGGTATATAGAATAATATGATACGTGGGCTTTAGACAGTAAAAAAAACGCAGATACTCTTTCCACCTTGATGAGTAAATGTTATTCAAGTGGTGTTCTGTGCGATACACATCTTCCGGAGTGCTACGTCTAACATTATTTTCCTTCGTAGATTCTCGTATCTGGAGTTCTTCACTCATCAAGGTGATAAGAATATGCAGGTATATGTAAAACTATTTTAGTTTCGGCCATTAAACCGTTTTAGTGGGTGGAATCGATCGCTGAAACTTAGGGCACGCCTCCATATTGAAATCCTTTTTTGGGAATTAATAATGGCACTAAAGTAAAATAGTTTATAGTCATTTCAAATTGGAAGTACAGATGAGTGTAATTATATCGAAAACAGAAATATAAGTTGTATCGGCCAAGAGTGACAGAGCATTTTGTGAGAGCCCATTCCATTAATCTTGGTATATTTCGATAGACCAGTGGCGGCTGGTGTATAATGGGTGCCGGGATGCATGACTGACTAGATTTTACAAAAACAGTAATCAAAATTAAAAAGTAATTTCCGAAATTACATTTTTATATGCATAAACAAAATAAAGTTTCTATAATTTTCTATAATTTCTATAATTTGTCACTGTCAGCTTTGAGACGTTTTAGCAGTGATCGTCCTGGTTTATTTGGCGCAGGCGAATTACTGATTCATTCCTGAAGACACAATTAACTTGCGCAGTACAGTCCCGAACAGTTGCCAGAATACATAAACCATACATTAGTTTAAATTAGGTTAATTCTATCGTTGGGTATATTTTTTTTTAAATATGAGTGGAAAGCAACAAAACGAAAATGATTTGAGCCCAAACAAAAGTATCAATTCAAAGAAACTTAGGTCCCATAATCTATGTACAATAGAAACCAAAATTGAGATAATAAAATACGCTGAGGGAGGCGAATCCCTTGCAGCAATAGGACGGTCGTGTAATTTGACAGAAGATATGGAGCTGTGGATTGACGATCAGTATCAAAAAAAAATATTCCTATAAGTCTTTCGGTAATACAAGCTAAAGACCTTAGCTTACACGAGGTCTGGAAAAACCGATTAGGTGTAACAAGTGTCGATATTTCAACATTCTATGCAAGTAAAGATTGCTTCTACAGATTTAAGGTTAGAGCTTGCTTATACAATATTAAATTAACCAGAGAAGCAGCAAGTGCGGATAAGGAAGCTGCTCGTGAATTTATTGATAGTTCTCGGAAAATAATTGAAGTAGAGTATTTCTTGTCGACGAGACTCTTTTGGATACAGATGCCCACCCGAACATATTTAGCGAAGGAAGAAGCTACTGCTCCTGAACACAAAGTTACGAAAACTAGAACTACTTGGCTTCGTGCCGGCGGTGACTCTAAGTTGAAGTCAATGATGATCTATCACTCAGAAAATCTCAGAGCGTTTAAAGGTAAAAATAAAGAACATTTACTTGTTATTTGGAAATCTAGTTCAAAAGTTTTGGTTACCGGAAAAATCTTTAAAGATTGGTTTTAGAAATATTTTGTAGAAACTATTGCGCTGACAATAATTTGCCTTTTAAGGCTGTATTACCTTTAGATAATGGTCCTGCACATCCAAAATGTAAAACCTGAAGCTGTCACTACTGAAATTGTTCGCCAATAAACAAGGCAAATTTGAATGTTAGCAACGAAAAAGATATTGATGAATTGATTGAGTCGTATTTAGAACCATTAATAAATGACGAGTTGATTGGAATGCAAAGAATAAATATGGCATTGGCTGAGGAAGATGATAATCCGCATGTCGAGGTCGGTAAAAAATTGACGATGGAAGACCTAAACGAAGCTTTCTCACATCCACAAAGATTCTTGAATACCGTTGCAGAAAATGGCCCTAATGAGGAACGTTGTGCACAAGTACAAAAAGCAATTGAAAAGGATACTACTTGCATTTATGACGATAAGATGATTAAGCCTAACATTCAGTCCACATTCGATAACATGAAATACATAACACCTCAGATTCTCTGGGTCATGTATGTATACAATAAATACATATATACATATATATAATAATAGGATACGGTGGCTTAAAATAACAAACATAGAAAAAATAAAAATGCCATTACCTCCTTGAGGAACTGGAGATACGTATTGCGGCAACTAGTCCATCCTCAGCAGAATCTATTTTCTATGTCTAGAAAATAATGTTAGACGTAGAACTGTGGGAGCTATGCAAGACACCGTGAAAATTAAACCCATATCATGAACGTTCCTATGCTCACAAACACCGGTCCAGTGAAGATTGTCACTCAGGTATATAGCCCTTATAGACAATCAGTTCAAAAACATAATAAAGGTAGATATATTTCGTTAAAAATTAATGACTCTTTGCGGGAATAACGAATCTGAGTCATAGGCAGTGTGGATAAAGCAATTCAGGAGAATGTTGAAAGCGATAATGTTCTTAAGGGCACGGCAAAGACAATTCAAACTGAACTGTTGGATTGTATCTACGCGATTTTTCAAGAACATATAAAAAGTGACATTTCTACAGCTGCTGATATCTTTCCTGCAGCCCTTGCTCCTAAAAGCTTACGAACCGCCAATGCATATGGCTATTGCAATGTTACAAATTGCTAAATTTAATGTCTAATGAATTTTAATAATAATAAATTTAATAAATTTGGATTCTTTTTATTTATGTCGAGTTGACACAAGCCGGGGGGCAATGTCTGAATGACAATTCACTGACACTTGCTAATTTAAATTATAATGACATAATCAACAATTGTAACCTATTAAAATAATATCGGAAAAACTAAAGACGTGTTGAAAATATAATTCAGAAATGTTACTTTCACAAACAATGCGTACAAATAATTTTGATTATTGTGTCAGTATGCGTGCGTGTATTGTGAAATGAATGTAGATTGATTAATCTATATCCACCATTATAAATGCAAAACTATTTTTGCTTCTTCTGTAAAACCACAAAAATGGCCGATAACATGTTTTGCAATAACATTACTGAACTGTTAAGGCTGTTTAGTACGATATGAAAACTGCAGTTATTGTCATGTTAAATGATTTTAGAGCTTTTATTATCATAGA
>JARFOC010041620.1:0-23580 GCA_031763485.1 Osmoderma eremita | reverse complement strand
ATGTTTCTGATGCAAAGTACAGCCGAAAGTCATATATCAGCACATTTTCCAAGTAAATATATCGCTTTGTACGTCATTTTATCATGATTTATACACATTATAATATATACTTTCACAAAATTTCATTCCTTTGTCACCCTGAAACCCTGCCTGATAGAAAAATTCTGAACACAGATATGAAATAAAAAAGTTCTACACAGTTCACTCACTTTACCTCGTGGGACGAAATAAATCTGAAATTTTTTTTGACCAGTGTTATGAGTTGTAATCGCATATTCTCATTAGATATTTGTCTCTGAGCCATTACTCACTGGTTGAATGCAATGAATTAATGAAAAGATAGAAATGTGGTGTGTATCAATAGTGATCGTTATAGAATAAGGTAAAAAAAAGTTTTTATTGCAAATTATTATAACAACCATCAGTTTCTCCTTCTTCATTAGGTATGATTCAACTGCTCCAGTCAGCAACATTACCTAAACTATTTTCTCTTTGGTCATCTAAAATGTCTTCTCCCTATGGGTTTATAAAAGAATGCTTGTTCCTGACAGAAATTCCTTTTAGATGAGGAAAATATTTCTTTCAATATGCTTCAATCTCCGCATTCAGAGATAAAACACCTAGATCTCATTTGCTAATCAGTTTCTGTGACTAAATTTACTGTACTGATGATGTATTAAATTAAATGGCTGATGGATGTAGGCTATAAAATGAGCTAATAAAGGGTCAAGTTTCTTTTTAATTAGACTATACTTTTTTATGATTCTGATAGGGATCTTTTTTTTCTGAAAACAATAATGTATCAGAAGTATACCTTTACATTTAAAAAAAAACAAAATAATTATTTAGTAGTGTGTAAAGATGCCATTAGTATTGGAAGCAAATGTCGAGGAATCGAAATGCATTGCGGTGCTACAATGTGATAACTTAGTAAATGAAGTTGTCTGGAAAAAAACAAATGTTCCACGATCTCTCAAGTTGATTTTTTTCTAAAATGAACGAACAGCGTTTAGATAGGCTTCAAGTTTATATTGAATGCCGTGATAATGCTTATCGAGCTATTCAATCAGAGATCGTCCAAGTCGATCAAAATTTCAACGATTAGTGAGCAATTTACGGATATATGGTGCTTTTAAAAAGTCAAAAAATTACAACGTCAACATCGGGATGAAAATCTACGACTTAACTTACTTCTGAGTGTTGAGGAAAAGCACTGGACTTCCACTAGAGAGATTGCTGCTAATTTAGAAACTTCCAAGGAAAATGTGCGGTAAATTTTGGAAAAAGAGACAGTAAAACCGTATATTTCACGCAAAATTCATGCAATAGAGGCTGGTGATGCTGAATGCCGGACGACATTCTGTCGTTTCTTTTTAGACAAAATTCTAGAAGTTCCATCCTTCTACTAAAGAATTTTATGGTCAGATGAGTGTGGTTTTTCCAATAACTGTACATTCAACCGAAACAACCATCGTCATTGGGCTCAGGAAGATACGCATGTGGCGGTGGAAAGCCATTTTCAGCACAGATTTTCTGTAAATGTCTGGCGCGGTGTTTGACACAATAAACTCATTGGGCCTATGTTTATTGGTGATAAACTAGACTAGCATAAATTCCACGGAATTCCGCGCGAAGATCTGGAAAATTTTCTTAAAGAGC
This sequence comes from Osmoderma eremita, assembly GCA_031763485.1. Taxonomy (NCBI): domain Eukaryota; kingdom Metazoa; phylum Arthropoda; class Insecta; order Coleoptera; family Scarabaeidae; genus Osmoderma; species Osmoderma eremita. Next base: position 21,921 of record JARFOC010041620.1, on the reverse strand, counting down.
TACCGCTCAATGAGTTTCCGAATGTGATATTTCAGCAAGGTGGTGGTAGCCCTGATAATGCTCTTCTAAATAGGGGGTATTTAACCAGAAGTTTTGGCGATTCTTGGATTGTGACATATGGACCCATTCCTTAGCCGGCACGTTTGCCAGACATCACTCCAATGGGCACTTTTCTTTGGGGATATCTTCAAGATCAAGTTTATGTAACGCTTCCAGAAGATGAGATTCAGTTAAGAAATAGTAGCTTGGCTGAGAGTTCCTGCCGAAATGTTATTCAGTGCAACATATGGAGTTACGCAAAGATGCCGCCAATATTTATCACAAAATCGAGCACAGTTTGAGCATGGGAGATAATAATACATAATTTTTGACCTTTTTTCGTTTCATTTTGTTTTCTTTAGCTCCTAAACAAATTTTGTTACTTTTTTTGAAAATTTTCTTATGTAAAAGTATATTTCTGATTTCTGAAAACAACAATTTTCAGAAAAGAATTCTCGAACAGAATCATAAAGAAAAAGTCTAGTCTAATTAAAAAAAAACTTAAAGTGCTTAAGAGCTATAAACATTTTTATTACCTCGTTTTATAGTTTACATCAAACCTTTTAATGTTCCGTTTCAATTATTAAAATCCTGTATAAAAGCCTACCAAATACTGCCCATCCTAGCTCAATCCCCCCTAATCTCATTGGGTGTCTCAGTACACATTCCTATTCATTCACATTTTCAATTGTTTGTCCATTTATTTTATTGTGGCTTATGATCTTGGTTTTTGACATGTTTATTCGCAAACCTATTTTTTCATAGGTACGTTGGAGCTGTTCTGAAATTTGTTGAAGTTCTTGTATGGATGGAGCGTTTTTTTTTTGTATGGAGTTTAGATAAAAGAAGGAACGGTTCTAAATATTTTCTAAGAATTTGGAACAAATGAACTTAGACTTACACTCTTACAAAATAAAAGGTTACAGATGGATATGACTATTAGTAAATATTATACCTATCACAGATTTTTATGGGAAAATACATTCAGAAAATGTTGACTCAAGTTTATTAAGTAAACTATGGGTTCTCAATTCAGAAGGTTTTATTATTTACTATAATGTAACCAATTAAAAAACTGTTATGGTCAGAGTAATATTGCTATGATCACTTTTTCATTAATGATTTTTAAAACAAACATACAGTTTTAGAAAAAAATATACAGTGCTTTTCTGAATTTGTTATGGAAGTATATTTGGTACGGAAATATTATTTGTTTTGAGCTATGAAGAATTTGGTTATGTTTTTAACAAAGAAAGTGCAAAATTTCAAATTGGAATGAAGAAATTATTTTATTTTAACGATTAACTAAGACAAACAAAACAACATAACAAGGGTGAAGTCTAATTTCACAGCAAGTTCTCTAAGTGTCCTCCTTGTCCTTCAAGACAATTCCGGGTTTATTCCATTACATACAGTGCGTTTACAGGCTTTCAGTTCGTCCAAATTACTTATTTGCATGTTATTATAAACTTTACTTTTCAGATAACCCCTAAGAAAGCAATCCTTTGGATACAAATCAGCTGATCTTTTGAGGGTACTGTATTCGTGTCAGGTTTTGTGCATGAGGAGTTCTACCGGATCAATAACTAATCGATTAATGGAAATGAAATTTCGTATTTTTCAATGAATAAATGTAGGATACAACCCGGAAGTTCTGATTGTAGACCTCACCATTTATTACCTACTATGAAACTGTTGAAATATTACGATATAGCAGAATTTGGTTATGTTTTTAATAAAGCGCAAAATTTCAACTTTGAATGGAGAAATTATTTTATTCTAATTATTAATTAGGACAAAAAAAAACAAAGGTAAATGTAGGGAAATATAACTTCGTCAGCAAAAAGTGTTTTATTCAAAATTTCTACGTTTTCTTTTAATAAATTAAACATTGTTTTACACAAATATGTTCCCTTTATTTTATCTTTCTTGAAAAGCTCTTGATGATTTGTATTTTGTATGGCTTATAATTGAATTCTTTCACGGTTTTATATACTGAACTGTACAATACTTCAAAATGTTTGGTTACATCTAAAAGCGATCCTTCATACCGTTCCTCTAAATAACTTAGGATATTCAGATTGATGTGTTCTGTTGAAACGCGATTGGTTTCATTTATTTCTATGTGAGAACACAACCATCTGCTTTGAATTTGTTAAAAATATTGAGAATAGTTTTCGCACAAGGTATAGATAGGCCTTCAGGATAATCAACTGAAAACATGTCCCTCACCCGTCATAAATTATTATTCTTCTGGTACCATGTTATCATTGCCACCTTTTCATCTTTGTTTTACCTGTTCATAATTTAATGCTTTTCAATAAAGTGTATTTAATTTGTGATTGATGTATAAATAAATATAAAAGAAATAAATGATTAAACTAATAAAGAAATATTTGACACAAGAAATAGTCTTTTTACACACTAACCACGCGTTAACGTATACTGGTTGCCTACTACGTCGCCTAACGTTACCTGTAGGAAATTCTTTTATGTAACGTTACAAAAAAGCCCTGTATAGGGTGCGTTAGCATACATGTGCATACATGTATTTCTGCATCATGTATGATAATTAATTATTCTATAAAAGTTTTAAAATATATCGTCTTCTGAGATAAAAGGAATGTTAACAAATATACATAGATACAAATATATGTCAGTTACAGTTTTAATACATTGAAGAACGTTTTAAAACCAGACGGGAGACTGATAGCATTGATCAATGGTGATATGCTGTTACATTTTGTATAAAATGCTATAAATCAATGATGCGTATTAATTTTTATGTTGTTACCACTGACATTACAATATCATTTGGCGTTTCTAACTCTATATAATTGGTATTTTTAAATACGCAAATTTATATAATAATATCTATTTGATCCCGTATACTAATTTAATGTAGGACAAGATAGATTTCTTATTTAACACCTCTTTGCAAGATTGAAGTAATCCTCTAAAGAATAAAATACATAAACACACTGTATTGGATCACTCCTGTTTACTATACTTCCCCACAATTCTTGCAATCTTTACTAAAACAATACATCTTCTAATAAAAGGCTGTGGTTGTGTTTAAATAAATTGGGGGACTCTTAATCGCCTTTACCCGAGCGGGAATGACACTTCTGGGAAAAGCAATTGCAATCACCGATGAGACGGATATGAAATAAACGTTAGAGAATTACCACTTAAAATTACTAAGCCACTATCAATATTTTACTCTTAATTTAATAATATTTGAAACGGAAACTTACCAATGCATGGACAGGATTTAGTTATTAATTTTGAACCACCAAAAATTTTGATTTAATGACTTTCTAAAATGAAGGTATGGTAGTCGATCAAAACATACCAATGCTATCAAGTAAATTCATTCAAACCGGAGAAATTGTTCGTTGATCACATGTACAGAAAACTACAATTTCCATTTCTATTCAATCTGTGGTTGTAATTAAAGAGAAGCTCAAGTTTATAGGTAAATATCTTCAAATTTTATTATTCGTTTGTGATTGACGTACAGTTTTATGTATCTTAGTTTTAATTGTGAGCATCAAAAAAGGTTTTTAAAATAATGTCAACATCTAATAATTTACTTACAAACTGCATTTTGCGTTCAAATATCACCACTTTCAATCGGATGCTGAAGAACTAACTGATGAGATAAGTCATGGTTGTCTCCATTTATATGTGATGGTATTTGAAAAAAAAGAGCATAACACCTAAAGAGGGACTGTAGTACTACTTTGAATCGAGTTCATTGTAAAAATTTGAAGACAACTTTGTATTTTTCTTGATTACTAGCCAATAGGTCCGGCGGTACTTCCAGCAACATGAAATAAAAGATTGGCTGCATATAAGTTTATTCCACCAAGGTAGCTGGAATGGTATATGCTCAAATATGCGAATATGTGTATTGAAATCACATAATGATGCCTCATCGTTTCACATCCGATACAATATGAAAAGAATGATCGGGAATATGTGAGTTTCGAATTGTACAAAGTTGTATCGGAAATTAATCAGGACTTAGTTTATCAGGTACATATATTTCTTAGCATTGATAAGTGCTGCACGAACACAATATTACTTTGGAGTAAATACATCGTAATGTTAAAACGGGTTATATTTTTAACAGACTTAGCGTATCTCTTAAGAGGCGACTACATATTACAGAACAACCTTCTGCGATATGTATGTAGTCGGTTCTTCGACGAGTAAATTACCGCAAAAAATTGCATATACGGTGAGTACCTATAGATGCTTGCATGTACGCACGTACAAGGTTAAGTTCCTTCCAATATCAAGTTTAAAGTATTTTTAGTGTTTGATGGAAATTTAATTTTATACTAAATACTAATTTTTATTAAAATTATCAATAAGTTTCTTGAACATATAACTTCTCCTTGAACAATATTATCTTTGTCTTGAAAATTTTTAATTTTAATGTATGATTTAAAAAAATATATGTATTGGTAATAATGGCGAGTCGTAATAGACCAAAACTAATAAAATAATGGTCGCAAAAAAGCTTAGTTGCATGAGACAAAACTAAAAACAAAAATGCCTTTACTACCTAGAACTCTAGATACGTATTTCGGCAACTATTTATTATTTCAAGCCAAGGTATCTTATATTTGTGAGTGAGTGTGGATGTAGGCAGACCTAAGTATATTAAAGTCAGAAATATGGATGAATCTTCCATGTTTATGGTATATGAATCCTTAGAGGCTGAAGGTTTTGGTCGGTTTTGAGGATATATATAATTATTTTGTTGATTCCTTTACGTATTATGTGAATCTGTACTGCCCGTTTAAAACCATAAAATGCGTGGGAAGTAAGAAATCATGGGTAACCGGTGAAGTTAGTGAGATGAGTAAGAACTTAAAAGATTTGTTTTGGTTAACAGTTTGTTCCAATGACGTTTATGTCAAACACTTATACGATTTGCAGAGAAAAGAACTTAAAAACAAAATTCTTGATGACAAAAGGTTATATTATGATAATGTATTGAATCATGCTACTGAAAATTCAAAAAATTACTTAATATGGTTGGTCGTTAACCAAAGAGTTGGCAAAAATAGAAATAAAAATTGCTGTAGGTATTTCTTAAGTACGGCAGAGGGACTTGTTGATGAGCAGAAAAGTGTAGCTGACGCATTTGCGAAATACTTCTATTCCTATATTAAACAGACTGTCCTTGAGCATTTTTCATATATTGATGTACATAGATGTACCACATCTGGTATGTCCCCAAATTCATTCTTTTTTGCTAATGCTCCATGTTAAAAATACTTGGACCAGTAATTGTACGCCCTTTATCATATATAATTAACATGTCTGTAGCTAAAGGTAAATTTCCTACTAAACTGAAAACAGGTTTAACACCGCCAATCTTTAAAAAAGGTGATCCAATTTCATTGCATAACTATCTCGCTATTGAATGTTACCGGTAAAGTATTTGAGCGGTTAATACATAGCAATTATTACATAGGATTTATTTAAGAAAATTTAACATCTCAGGTGACGCTCAGCACGGCTTCTGTGGGGGTAGGTCTACTGAGGCAGCAATGTGTAGTTTAGTTGATCGAATTGCCACTTTACAATTCGACCTCACCAAAGCATTCGATACAGTTGATGTTAATATAGCGCGCCAAAAACTATATTCACTAGGTTTTATTGGCTCATGTCATACCTGTCAGTTAGGAAAGCATGTATTAAAATTCACGACTATTATTCAGACTTAGTTGATGTAGACCTGGGAGTGTCCCAAGGGTCTGTGCTAGGGCCTCTAATTTTTTCCTCATATTTAAACGATTTACCGCAGTTTGAGGGATTGGTAAGATAACATCCTATACTGACGATACTACTATTATAGTTGAAGCGAGTAATTTAAATGAATTAAAAACAATTATAAATATAGCTTTGCAAGCCTTCACAGAGTGGTGTACAAGGAATAGACTTATTGCTGATTTACAAAAAACCATTTGTCTGCAGCGTCACTGTAGAATTCAAAATCTACATGTTTCTATAAATGATTACACAATTAAAAACTCGGAAAGACTTCTGGGAGTACGTATGGATGCCGATATGAAATGGGCTTCTCATATAGAATATCTTTGTAACAAATTAAGCAGCATCTACTGGGTATTATTTCAATAAAAAAAACAATAAATCATAAAACTTTACTGAATATTTATTATGCCTTGGCCTATTCAGCTATGAATTATAATGTGAATGTTTGGGGTTATACCACGGGTTGGAAAAGGATATTTATTATACAGAAGAGACTGTTAAGGCTAATCTATAGAGTTAAGGGTGGGGATAGTTGTAAATCGATTTTTAAAGCCAACAATATTTTAACTTCTCCTTGTATTTATTTCTACAAAAGTATTATGTACGTCAAAAATTATGTTACTCTTGAACAAAATTCTAACTGCCACGCTTATAATACGAGGCATGGCAGTTTATTAAGAAAACGTCACTCTATGAGAGAAGTCCGACCTGTGCCGGCAACCACCTGTATAACGCACTATCAACGGGTATGCAAAACATACTTCAGCCTCATTTATTTGCACATAAGCTCAAGCGGTTTGGACAATCTAGTTGTTTTTACTATGTGGAGGAGTTCCTGCAGTCACGGGGGTGAGGGGTTACGTTTGAACACATTTGATTTTAATTTGTTGTTTTAGTTTAGTTTGTTTAATTTGTTACATTTCAGCAATGTAACAATCTATGACTTTCGTCATAGATTGACTGTTGACGTCTATCTCATTTCGTCTCTTATCCTATTCTTTAAGTCTTCGATGTTGTTTGATCGATTAACGTAGATCTTACACTTAAGATAACCCCACTGAAAATAATCTAAAGGGGTCAATTGGCTGGCCACTCAATTGGACCCGATCGACCAATCCATTGTTCAGGGAAAACCATACTGAGGTACTCACGCACAAGACGAGTGTGTAGTGGGGGAGCTCCATCTTGATGATATCATAAGTAATCGTTTGGTGTGTCAGGATCATCTGTATCGGGGTATAAAGTGGCAAGACATGGTACTAGGTCATCTTCTAAAAATTCTAAATACCTGTCGCCGTTTAAGTTCCTATGAAAGAAAAAGGGCCCCAAAATCTTGTTTTCAACAATGACGGCCCAAACATTAACTTTTTGGGGATATTGAGTATGACATTCTATTATCCAACGGGGATTTTCAGTAACTCAATACCGACAGTTTTGCTTATTTACACCTTTATTGAGACAAAACCTGGCCTCATCCGAAAATATAATTCGTTTTGAAAACTGTGAATCGTTATTGCACAAATTCATGAGTATCTTGCAAAATTCAAATCGTCTGTTGTGGTCATCTTCATTTAGTTTATGAACCAACTGGACTTTGTAAGGATGCCATTTATTTTCCTTCAAATACTTTAGGACGGATGTCTGGCAGATCTGATTTTCCAAAGTAATACTGCGCCTAGACCTGTGGTAGTCTTCTTGAACAGCCAGTAATACATTTGGCTGTTTATCTTCTGATACCGAAAACCGACCTTTTGTATAATTATCCCTGACGTGCCCTAAATCGCGATATTTTTTTTCCTATCTTGTTGATAGTAGATTGACATACTGACTCTCTGTGAGAATACTTGGCATTAAACATTTCGAAAAACGTCCTTTTGGATGCGCACCCTGTCCCCATAACCAATCATCATCAGTATATCTGTTCGTTCTCTTTGATGGAGACGTACCATTTAAAAGAAAAAACTTATCGTAGTAAGTTTTGCTAAGACAAAGTCATTTAAGATATGAGTCAACTCCAGGTCAACTCTAACTAAAATCAAAATTGACGAGTCCGAGCATATCTTCGAAACAAAACCATCTGATATTTATCTATTTAGAAGCTCTACGTGCTCACTGTATATTAAACTAGGCGGACTAAATTATTTTTAATATCCACAAGGGCAAAACGACTAAAAGAAAAAAATATGGAGAATGTTGGAACAACCGAAATAGAGCAGATCTTTCTAAAGTCCCAAAAGTAAAAAAATAATATAAAAAAAAGATGTAGCTGACATATCTGTATGTATCTGTGTATACCAAAATAAGTAGGTACAATGGGGCAAAAGTGAACTTGGGCGATTGGCAAGCGACGAGGTAGTATCGACAGACAGATTGCAAGCGATGTTGAACTCTATGCGCATTCTTGAATATGGCTGAAATATCTTTTATAAAGAAGGGTCACTTTCGTATCTATAGATTTACTGCGTATCGTCCAGGTTCACTTTTGTGCCTTTGTATATAAAGATTGTTTTAAAAGTTTGTAAGAGATTTGTTATAAGGAAGCAGATTTCTTCTCATATTTAAAAGGGAGACACGCCTGGCTGTGCAAACTATTGTCTATTCAGAATCAGTATTCTGCAGTATTCTTTTATAGCCACTATTGTATGCATCTTGTAATAATATCCTGTGGCGGCATTATTACAGAAATTATGAATAAATAATAAACAAAATATTCTCTTCAAAAAGGAAAAACAATCAATGGCGACTATTATGCGAACTTATTACAGCGTTTGAGTGATGAAATCAAGAAAAGACGGCCGCATTTGGCAAAGAAGAAGGTGTTGTTCCATCAAGACAATGCGCCAGTTCACACATCGGGTATTGCGGTAGCCAAAATCAAAGAGTTCGAATTGCTTCCTTACGCATCCTATTCGTCCCCTCGGATTATTTTCTCTTTCCAAACATGAAAAAATGGTTCGGTGCTAAAAGATTTTCCAACAATGAGGAAGTGGAGTCTGAGGTTGCTGGCTATTTTGAGGAGCTTGACGGTTCTCACTATAAACAGGGTATCGAGGCTATTCAACATCACTAGAAAAAGTGTATCGGGCAAAAAGGAGACTATGTTGAGAAATAAAGATATTTTTCCTCAATTTTTTGTCTTTTGTTTGTTAGATCGGGTACTTCTGTGCCTACCCTCGAATGTGTGTACCTCTATATTATCACCGGCATATGTTAAACTGTTTGTTATAGGGGTGTACATCCTCTTTTGTACAGGTCACTTTAGTCTTCAACCCGTAATAAAAATTAATTAGGTAGTAGATTACAGAGTAATCCAGTTCGCCATTTCCTAATCGAGACAAATCTTTTGAAACCTTCCATTTAATCTGCTTTATCTTTCTATAATTAATGTTGGTATCCTTTCTTTGTTGTAAATTTGAATTATTAACAACAAGTCGTGGATGATAAATACTTTTTCCTTTCTCTCTATCGGTCAAGGTTCATATTCAAAAAATATCACTTCAAAATACAGCGTGATATAACAAAATTCATAGTTGTGTTTATTATTTTTGAGAAAATTGGTCGGATACGTCGGATGACGTCATCATCCATTTTTAAAGGATAACCCCTACTTCTTTCTTTAGTTTTGCATGGACTTTCTTACTGCTTAAACGATGACTACATAAATTTTACAATACATAACATTTTTTTCAAGAAAGCTACACATTTACTTCAAAAAAATAAAATCTAATTTAAACGATAGATTTCTCTTGAAGCAAAAAAAGAGAAATCTAAATTTATTAACTAAATTTGAAGTAGATGTTGGAATTGTTCTCCACCAACTAGGTGGCACTGACATAAGCATGTCCAAACGCTTTGTATACTACGCTCAATACTATCTGGATTAATTTATTTTATTTCCGCGCGAATTCTCTGCCGTAGCTCTTCTAATGCGTTAGGCCTGTTAAAGTAGACTCTTGATTTTAAATAACTCCTTAGGTAACATCTAAAGGATTTAAATCTGGGGAACGCGCTGGCCATTCAATTGGTCCCGTCGCCAAATCCATCCTCCTAGAAATGTTATAATTAGGATACTGACGAACCTCATGGCATAGTGGGGAGGCGCCCCATCCTGCTGAAATTAAAACTCTGATGGAGTCTATCAGCATCTTGATTATTGGCAAAAAGAGTCAGTTGCAAGAGCTAGCAGCAACTCAAATTTCAGAAAAAAAAACTAAATAACAAGCAGCAGATAGTTTCTCCTTCGAAATGGTACGGTACTAGAAAACGCCGTCCTACTAGCCCCACCCAAAGATTTAGTTTGCGTTGACTGTAAGATTTTTGTGTGCAAGGAGGATCTTCCCATGACCAAAACCTGCAATTGTGGTGATGTACAAACTAATTTGCGTAAAAGAAAATTATGTCCCTTAAAAAATTTGCAACTTGTTCATACTGTAGTATGATGTTTTCACAAAATTGTAAACACCGATCTGAATCATCTTCATTCAACGGGGTAATAAGGGTAATTTGCCTTGCAGAAGCATGAGAATTTTCGTCAGCTTCGGGTAACACATTTCGTTTTGCTCGACCTGGTAAGGGTATATTTTTCACACTTTCAGCTTCTACAAACTTGGCGACCAATTTATGTACTGTAGGTCTTGAAATTGGTGTTCTGTTTCTTACTGAATGAGATTGATGATCGACACCCGTTTAATGATGTCTGATGTCTGGTGCAAATAGAATGCATAAACAAAACTATCGAATGTACCTGTGTACTATTAAAATACTTTATACAGCTGTAGGACGGCATCATAGCATTTATAGTGATCTAAAAGATTATCGTCAGAGATTTTTACAATATTATGGAGTGAATTAATTCAAATAATTTTGATTTAGCAATCTTTGTTTGTTATTTCTGTCTCTACATACTTAATTTTTTTTAATCATTATTGCGAATAATAGGGAATAAATTCATTGCAAGCCTACGTTTAATAGTTTAATATTATGGTACGTACACATAAAAGTGTTTATTATTTAAGGTCGATGGTTGTTTATAGCCACCTACGATCATATGGATTTTTAAGGAAATAAGCGAAATAAGATATGAAGTCGTGTCCACACCAATAAATGTGTGGATTGTTAGTTGTGTCTGTCAAAATTTGTACTTGGGCCCCATAATTTATGTTGGAGCAGCGGTAATTGCCTTTGACTTCATATCTGAAATGGACGTTTTGAATGCTTTCAAATCATCAAAGGGCAATTTTACCATGGGGAGTGACAACTTTTCGGGCTTTTATAGTCGAGGATTGTGCTCTTGTTCTCTCTGATATTTATTTAATCTTGCTGTTAGAACGTCCACTTTCCGATCCGTGCTGAAGACCGCCAAATTGATTCTGGTTTTTAAGAATGAAGAGAGGGACGTAATCACTAACTATAGCACTACAGCGTTGCTAAATAATTTTGCTAAGATTTCGAGAAATATATCTATACTACCATCCACAAGTGAAGACCTAGATTACTAACTGCCAGCACCATTTGTTTGCTCAACACTCCAATGTAACAAACTTGATTACTATTACTCAATATCTGTCTAACAACATTGATGCGGGAAAGCAAGTTGACATCATATTCACCGACCTATCGAGTGATCGAATTGATCATTCTTTACTTATACAAAAGCTGGATAGCATTGGATTTTTATCTTCACTTTTAACATTTTTTAAACCTTATTCAGTTGGCAGAATGCACTTCCTAATAGATTTGGGGTTTTCAATCTAAAAGTTTTATACCCGCTTCCATTTTTATTCCTAATTTTTAATAATGATTTATGTTAATATTTTGGGTTGTCCTAAGTTGCTCTTAGCTGACAACTTGGACTTATATTTTGCCATAAATACCCCGCAAGATTGCGACCAACAATAAACTCAACTTGATATTTTACACTTATGGTATTGCTACAATAAATTCAATTTAAATATAAATATCAGGTAACCAAATAAGTTAGCACGGTTTTTGATGGTGAAATATAATATTACTTTAGGAAACAATAATACACTAATCACCTTCACACTCAATAGCCTTTTGCCATCCTGACACCAATTTTTGTATGACGGTATTGTAGAACTCTATGAATTTTGAATCAAAAGATTGACAGACTGCATTTTACTACATCAACAGTTTTCAACTGTCCATGCTTCATACAGTTGTCAAGAGACAAAAAAGCTAGTAATAACTTGGCGAAATGATAGGAGAATATGAAGGGTGTGCTAACGTTTCCCAGCCATGTTCGGAATTTTTTCCCGGTTCACTCTTACGGCCTGGCGTTATCCTGTCAGAATACTACTTTCTTTCGATTGCTCAAAAAATGCTGTTATTGGACGAGTGCTGCTACTCGCTACTCGCTGAAGCTGTTCACAATACAAGTTAGCAGTTATTGTTTGACCAAATTCCTTTTGTTGTACCCAAATACACAATAAAATCTTGTTTGGGTACAACGAGGCTTTGGGAGTGTGCGGTGCCGAATCAGTAGGCGATAACCAATGATACAACACTTGGAATTTGAGTATAAAATCAACTTCTCATCGCAGGTTAATAACCGACTAAGAATTGGTTTAGATATTCTCGTTACCTGAAATGTTTGCCGAACAAATGGTAAGACGACTTGATTTGTTATCATTTGACAATTCATGTGGGACCAATTTGCTTAACTTCCACCTCTTTCCTAGCCGATGAAGGTGCAAACGAATGGTTTCATCACTCACGTTGAACCTTTCTGCAAGTTTTAGGCACGTTGTATTGGAATTTTCCTCCACAATCTGTTGAATATCCCTGTTGTTAATGATCTTCGGTCTTCCAGAGCGTGCTTCAGCGGTTAACCTGTACAACTGTTATTTGGGGCTCGATCACATTGATGAGGTCCTAGAAATGGATAGTGTCTGCAATAACAACTGTCATATCTATTTCTAAAACTACTATTTTTTATTGCTGTACTTGTAACTACTAGATGGTGTAATAAAACAAGAACTGTGAATTTTTTCTTCAAGAATCAATGCATGACTGTCACTTTATACATTTAATACAATTTTATTTACTTCATAAAGTAATTGAATTAACCAAATATAAAAATACATACAAAGTTATGCAGGCATCGTAGACATATATGTGACATACCACATGAAGTAGTTTGTTTACTTTCCAGGAACCAAGTATATGTACGAGGTGTGTAAATTAAGTAATGAGACTGACAACGTAGCGTTTGATATGGCAACACGGAAAGCACGGGACACGGAAGGGCGTTCAGTGCAAGATCAAGTCATTTGGTTGTCCGATGTCGTTTTTTCCGTGAACCCGGTTTTCGTAGTGCGATGTACAAATGAAAGACATTAATTTCGAGCAACGGTGTGCTATCAGGTTTTGCTTCAGACTTGGGCAAAGTGCAACAGAAACTTTTGGCAAAACTTCAGCAGGCCTACGGAGACAGTGTTTTGTCAAAAGCCCAGGTTTTTCGGTGGTTTAAGGCATTGTCAGAAGGAAGAGAGTCGATGGGAGATGAGCCACGCAGCGGAAGGCCTTCAACCGATGGTGTTAACGCGGACAAATAAAGACATTGCTTGATTACTATTCTTTATTAGTAAAGAACACAGGAAACATATTATAACATAATTTGTTATATTCGAGTGAAACTTAACGTGCTACGATACCTCTCCCGATACTACTTTACGTGCAATTACTTCTATATTTTAGGCGGGACTACTCATAAAAATAATAAACACTACATGGCGCGCAACCCTACATCTAATAAATAAACAGATAAACATAAATTCATATTCAACAGATGGCAATGTCGACAAAATCCGCGATCTTTTGCGTTCAGATCGTCGGTTGACGGTCACAATGATCGGGAAACAGTTGAATTTGTCTCACACTACCGTTCTTCAAGTTTTGACCAATGAATGGGGAATGAGAAAGATCTGCTCGAAAATGGTTTCAAAAAACCTTTCGCAGGAACAAATGAACATCAGGAGAGAAAGGTGCCTTGACTTTTTGGAATCGATTGAAAATAATGAAATTTTTTTGGAACCTGTCATTACTGGTGATGAGAGTTGGGTGTTCAAGTATGACCCGTACATAATCATTACTGCCGATGTACATGATTATATCCACTTTCCTGTTTGCCTTTCATTATTAAACTTCGCTATTATGTTCACTTTAATAACGTTCTCCCTTCTAGGCGCGACGTATCGAACTCTTTTATCTGTTAATCACATTGTAGCAACTAAGAAACGATACAAGCCATATTCCCAAACATAATTTACAATAGCCGTGGAATTCGCTTTACGCCGTCGACTCCCGTCAAGTAATTGGGGAGCTGGAAATGTCCTAGCGTGTTTCTCGGGCGCGAGGAATTGTTATTGTACCTCCGGGCCAACTTCAACGACATTATTCGCCGGCATTCAACCAACCGTTTTATTGTATCTACAGTTAAAGCGCCTTTTCCTCTATCAAAACTTGTAGTCGCGATTATAAGGGTAGCCTCGGTAAACATTCGTAGAATCTTCGTGCTCGTTACATAAGCTCTAAAGCGAAATGAATTGGCCGCGTCTGGTCTGGTGGGAAGGGTTTTGTGTTAATATTGAAAGTGCACGAAGCTCGTTCTGTAAAGTGTGAATTATGTTGAAGTGTAATTTGAACTGTTACTGAAAGCAGAGAAGAAAATTTCAGTAGTATTACATCTGTAACCATTTCGAAGTTGGTTTAGTCGAGCTAACGACTCCTTTCAGCTTTGTTTTAGTTGTAATTGTATTGTAGAAAAGTTATTTGATATCTGATGTCCTGTGATGACAAGAAGGTACGAGTTACGTAAAATAGCAAGTAATTCTATTATTACTTAAAAAAAAAACCGCTGGATTTTTCTCACTTTCTTCGCATCACCTATAATTTAACGCAGTTAATATAAATCGACACCATTAATGCAGTCAGATGTCCACGCATCAAATTACCTTATTGGAGAATTTGACAAAATCGAAATAAATCTTCCGCAATAAACTTGATAGCACCGGCGTCATAATTTATTGCGCATAGGGAGATAGGGTCAAGGTGAGATGGATACATCCCACATGGCGGTATATTTTTTCATTCAATACCTGGTGTCGAAGATACAAAGAATCATCCTTTGTAGGATGGATGTTAGATAAATTAATTTCTAAGAGAGCACATTCTTTCTGAAAGTTTTTATTATTACTGCATACTACAGAATGAGCCATAACATAATTATAACTTAATACTTAGAATTGATGGTATAAGAGCGAAAAATAACTAAATAAATTTAAAGAATTATCTGGGGGCAGATACGAGTTTCTATCTACGAGAGGCCGTCAGCGTCGTTCCGAATACTAAACCCGAAAGTGAGTTTAGTCGCTGATGCGTCGCAGATTTTGTCAGGAATCGTCATAATCTTGCTATGAGTTAGCACATAGCGCCATCTAGGAGGCACCGGTAATGACTCACACTAACGTGGCGACCGCTATACTGTCGCTAATACAGTACCCTTTTATCGGCCTTAAACCTTCTAAATCGCTAAGAAGGACCGTTATTTTTCTCAACACTATTTGATTTATTGTAGACGGTTACAAAACGTGCTTTTAAGACGATGTGCGGTCTTTTTGTCAGCAAAATTTGATTTATTATTAACGGTTAAAAAACATGTCTTTGAGATCGCGCGGTCTTTTCTTGGAATTGAGCCAGCGGGGCGAAGTGGGAAAAATGTTGCATGTGTGTTTGTTGGGTAGGTGGTAGAGGGAGTGACGGGAGACGGGAAGGTAGTGCGTTAGTCTAGTGTAAGCGCTCTTCGAAAGCCATTCGGTGCCGGACTTGATGATGGAAATCCACCTATTCCCGAAACACGTTTCGTTCCGAATTAATTAATACGTGTGCGGGAGGAGTAATCCGAATAGTGTGTTTATCATGACTACATTGTATCGCATACTACAACTTTGTAATACTATGAGAGTTTGGGAATTATTTTTGATAATCAACTCGCTTTCGCTTAACACAACGATATGGTAGCAAATGCTCATCGAATGTACGGCTTCATTTATAGAAACTGCAAAGATTTTACTGACACGAGCTGCTTTGTAACATTGCATAACTCCTTGATTAAATCAAAATTGGAGTATGGCTCAATCACCTGGTATCCAGTTTATAATGTACAAGTGCAACACACTGAATCTATACGGAGGAGTCTTTAAAATATTTAATGTTTATTTTGGATGGAACGTACCCGCAGAGAGGCTATATTTAGTCCATTATGTTAACAAGATTTAATTTCATCTCTGTGGAAATTCGACGTAATATTTTGTGCATTAAGTTATTATATAACATCTTACACTACAGAGTTGATTGTCCTTTTTTGCTGGATCGTATATATTTTAAAACACCGAGATTAACATCTCCTCATCACCAGAACAACATCCCTAAAAGCAAGACAAATGTTTTATTAAGGTCCTCTGTGTCATTGATGTGCAGACATTTTAATTTGTTTTGTAATCATTGTGACATTCATTATAGTAACTTTCCAGAAATTATGAATATCATGACTAATCTTTAAAATCCTCAATCACTTGGGCTGTTTGCCTGTTGGAAATAAATGATATCATTATTATTATTATTACTATCATTACATACACAGTCCCTCTAGCGGGACTAAGTCCATGTACTGTTCGAGCTAGAGAAGGGTACTATATTACCGACAATATTGCAGCCGTCACGTTGGTGTGGGTTATGACCGATGCCCTATAAATAGGATCATGTCCTGACCTATAGCACGACTCTGACGAGAGAATTGAATAATATGATTATTCAATTCTCGAAAATCTACCTACGAAATAATTTGAATTTGAATAACAAACAAAAATCGATCGAACAGATCATTTCTATATATATATATATATATATATATATATATATATATCGATTTGTTGGTACATGCACTGAGCAATGGATGGTATCGAAAAGCGCTTCCTATATCAATGCAGATCATGTCTAGTAAACAATAGTTGCACATCCGGTAATATACGAGACAAGCTATGCGAAATTAGTCACAATAGATCAGCTTGACATATGGTTGTGTTTACATATGTACATACATGCATGGTGCATATGCGATGGATCTTTACAAATATTGCTCTAAATGAATTTGAAAATGGCCTGCTCATATATCACGCAACTACATTTGAAAACACATCTGCTCCAATTTAAAATTAAACAGCTTTCTTTCGCTTTTTTATATGCTAAAAATACTGAATATTTGAATTCAAATTTATGTTCGCAAATGTCTTAGTCAAATTAGATGAACAAAGGATGGAAAGTCAACTTTTTTCATAAAACTCTTTCAAGTGATGGGAATTTTAACCCTTGTTCCTATTTAAAAATATAAGATGGCGGCATCCTACAAACAACAATTGCACAAAAACTAGTAAAATTAATATTAAATACAAATAAGTCAGTGAAACTAATGTAAAAAAGTGACCTATAAGAAATAGTTTAATGCCACTCAATATCAAACCTAAATTTGTTACAGTTTGCACGTTGCTCCACTCGATGCAATACTTTATACGCAGCCTGTGTAAACAGACCGTATAACGTCTTCCATGACGTAGTATATATTGTGACATTAGGCCCTCATTTGTACGTCACAATAACGATACAAATGCAAATTATCAAGAGCTTTTCGAAGAAGATAAAATAAATCGAATAACTTTTTGCGAAACAATGTTTAAGTTTTTAAATGAAAACGTAGAAATTTTGAATAAAACACTTTTTACTGACGAAGCTACATTTACCTTTGTTTTGTTAATCTTAAATAACAATTAGAATGAAATAATTTCTTCATTTAAAGTTGAAATTTTGCACTTTATTAAAAACATAACCCAATTCTACTATATCGTAATATTTCAAGTTTCATAGTTGATAATAAATGGTGAAGTCAACACTCAGAACTTTCGGGTTGTATCCTACATTTATTCATTGAAAAATACTAAATTTCCTTTCCATTAGTCCATTAGTTATTGATCCCGTACAAATCCTCATGCGCAAAACCCGACACAAATGCAGTACCCTCAAAAGATCAGCTGATTTGTATCCCAACGATGTGATGCAATAAACCCAGAATTGCGTTGAAAGACAAGGACACTTAGAGAACTTTCTGCGAAATTAGATCTTGTAATAACTTATACTTCAAAGTTTTTACAACTTTATTTAATTTTAAAACACAACTTATATTACTGAGGTACAGGACACAATGCGGAACTCGATACAAAATAAGGGCTATACAAAAATAATACAATAAAAAATCTTAAAGGAAAATTAATATTTACTTTACTACATACCCTCACAACAATTTCCTAATTGAAATTTTTTTATCATACTGACATACAACTAAAATATACATAAATAACCATTATTGGCGGGGTCTTAAATTATATCTGGGTGGCGAATTAGTACTAGTACTAGGGGCCATCCACTTGATTATCAACTTCATTAACATATAGCGATTCTTTTTCATTAGGAACAGAAACTGGCACCGAAAATCACTTCTTTAGAATTTGATATTTGAATTTTAGAATTTTCTGTTTTAACGTCAAATATAACAACTAAAGTAGGTATACTTTAGATACAACCTCACCAGAGGCTTATTTGGAGCGACATAATCTCTATATAGAACTCTATCTCCAATATTAAAATGCTTGGCTATTGAATTTTTATTTTGTTGCTCTATTTTATTTTCTATAATTTTATTCTTGTGCGGTAAAATACGATCTAGTCTACCCTTCAATTTCCTTCCAAACAAACCTTCAGCCGGACTTACCCTCGTTGTACAGTGAGGAGCATTACGCTAGTCAAATAAATAACGACATAAAGTCGTGTCAATATTTACCCTATAAAAATGTGCTTTATTAATTGTTCCTTTAATTAAATTCACCACATTCTCCGCGGCACCATTACTTTGAGGATGGTAAGCCGGAGAAAATAACTGTCTCGTACCATTAATTTTTAAATATTCTTGGAATTCGGCCGATGTAAAAGGAGGTCCGCTGTCAGACACCGAAATGAGAAAATAATGCTCTGAATTTATTAATTACATTACTAGCATTTGCTGAATTCATTTTAATAGCTTCTAAGCATTTAGAGTAAGTATCAATCACAATCAGATATTTTTGACCAAAAATAGGCCCTAAAAATCGATATGCAATTTAGACCAAGGCTGAGACGCTAATGGCCAAGGACTGAATGTAGTTTTGGAGGGATTAGTTCTAAACGACCGATAAGCTCTACAACTTGCGCAAATTTTTTCAATTTCTATATCAAGATTATGCCACCAGAAATAACTTCTGGCGATAGATTTACATTTACTAACCCCGAGATGACTTAAATGTAGTGCCTGCAATAATTTACTTCTTGATTTATAATGCACAACTACTCTACATCCCCACAATATACAGCCGTGTTCTAAATGTAATTGGTCTTGTTTATTGAAAAACGGAAGTAACTTGCTACTCAATCTCCCCTTATCGGACCACCCATGCAAACAAAAACCAATAACTTTATTAAGTACTAGCTCCTTACTCGTTTCCAATGTAATAAATTCCAAATTAATTTTCATATGTGAACTTAAAAACTATTTAAATGACATAAATTAATATTTAAATCCGAATCTAGTTCTGCAAAACTATCAATTTTCACATTATTTACATCTTTACAAGAATTACGATTTTTATTTAGCGTAATATTTTGATTTAATCTCCTTGAAGAAACGGAAGCATTATGACCCGCCTTATGGCAAAGATGATATCGTGCTTGCCGGAAGAAACAATCTTTGCCCATATGATTTTCCTTACCACAATGGCAGCATTTCCGTTCGATAACCTGGATGATGAGCGTTAGCTGACCTTCGAACTAACGTCCGCTGGTTCTTGTGACCTCTTCTTCCAGGCGGCCATTTTCTTTAATGACTGATGAATAACTAATTCTGCGTTCATTTCGGCCGCTTCCATAGACATCGCGATTTCAATCGCTTTAGTATACCTTAATTTATGTTCCGTAAACAATCTTTGACGCATTATTTCATTCTTCAATCCAAAAACTAGTTGATCCCTCAAGTTTTCCTCCAAAGTAGATCCAAAATTAGAAGTTTTTGACAATTTCTTTAACGTTTCTGCGCAATTAGAAATAGATTCTTCTTTACTTTGCATGCAACGCCGAAACTTAAATCTTTCATCTATTTCCGACGGCTTAGGTTGCAAGTAATTAGCCATTAACTCTACCAAATCTTCAAATTTATAATCTTCGGGTTTCTGCGGGTTGCGCAAATGTACCAACAGCTCGAATGCTCCGCTTCCCATTACCGTGATAACTTACTGGAATAGTAAATAATAAACAAACTCAAATAACAGCCATTCTATTTTATTTTATATCCTAATTAGAAGCGTTCCCAGTTGTATTAAATTCTGAAGGTTTTACTCGAACAGGCATTTCATCTATCATTTCACGCGTTGGGTATAGAGAGGCAAC
This sequence comes from Osmoderma eremita, assembly GCA_031763485.1. Lineage (NCBI taxonomy): Eukaryota > Metazoa > Arthropoda > Insecta > Coleoptera > Scarabaeidae > Osmoderma > Osmoderma eremita. The sequence goes on along the minus strand of JARFOC010041620.1, from coordinate 1,542 downwards.
ATTCTCTCGCAACTACATACACACGACAACTTAATAATTACGATAAATTATAGAGCAGTTGTTCTCATGCCTATACGTATGACGACGTCGCGAAGCACCTCTCAAACTTAATGAGGTTACTTCCTCCTCCGGTTCTTAGCGATCGTTTAGACGGCGTTTAGAGTTGCGAGCGCGGGGAATATTAACTAGCTCCATCAGCCCAGAGACTCGGGCCGGGGTTCCCTGCTAGTGTCTATCGCTTCCGTCGAGTATGTACGATTGCAAACAATTCGGGCGAATTAAGCGGCTAGAGCGGGGAACGCTGGCTCTCTGGTGAATCTACCAATCGGGCGGTGTGTCGGCTGACTGCTAACCCGATTACGTTTTCGCCGTAACTCGATTTTCCCATCTACAACGCTCTGTCGTATGTCGGAATTTTATCTGATAAAACTAACTAGGGTTATTTGTAATGAACTTGGCATTTATTTATGTACATAAACTAACAATGCGTGTTGTATTTAGGGTGTCCTAAAAATATTTAGTTTGGGAATAACTAAATTTCGTTATCATACGCATATCTCCAGTATTTTTAATTGCTTAAGTTGTATGCACTGTTTTTGACAGATATTGTAAATTAAATTATCGTTATAGTGTATTTCATTAAATTTTATCGCGGTATGGGATTTATTTTAAGCCGGACAAAATGATTTTAACTATAACTCATGATAGATAACAGTGTTTGGTTCGCATAAAGCTAATCGGGTGGATTTATGGAGATTTTATCGGCTATCCCGCCTATTTTGATGATTTATTGAGTTCAGATGTACGCGTAACTTGTATGCAATATACGTATGTAGATATAGGATGTAAATTTATTTTCAATATTAGTCTAAAAGATTACCTTTACAGATCAATTATTGTCCGGTAGTTTTAGGATTCTTCCCTCGCCATATGATATGAATTAATAGATAAAAATTTACGAAATATATAAAAAGAAAAATTATACCGTGCTTTTTTTTGGAACGTTACACATAGGCTTGTGTGTGATACTTGATAATGTTTGCCTACATCTAAAAGCGATTCTAGATATCGTTCCTCTATATAACTTGGGATATTTAGATTTGTGTGTTCTGTTGAAACATGTGCTATAGGCCTTCAGGATAATTGACTGAAAAGATGTCCCTAATTTGTCTTAAATTATTATTTTTCTTGTACCAGGTTATCATTGCCCCCTTTTCACCTTTGTATTACCTGTTCATAATTTAAATAAATTTTCTAGTTCTGAAGAGAATGTATTTAATTTGTGATTGATGTATGGAAAAATATAAAAAAAAATTATGAAATTAATACAGAAATATTTGACATAAAGGATAAAGTCTGCGGGTTGGGAGGGAGCCGTAGGCCGCACGCACTTGAGCCACCCATATTGGGCCCTTCGTGCTACCACCTCCATGTGACTAAGTGTCTGTGTTTTTTTTTTAAATTTATTTATTTATTTATTCAGCATGCTCCATTTTGCAATATTACATGCTATTAAATTTACATACATTAACATTAACTAAA
>JARFOC010041594.1:0-23587 GCA_031763485.1 Osmoderma eremita | reverse complement strand
TTAATTCGCGTATAATGCCTCTAATACACTCGGATGATTATAAACACTCGTTTCACTCGTGTTTATAACTTTTCATCGTCGTGCTCATCAAATAATATACTATTATTTGAGTATAGGATAATCCTAATTAAAAGTGCAATCTACAGTTACCAAACAAAATGTTGAATAATTATGTTCGGTGGGTTATACACTTATTTTATTTGTATGTAAATTTATTTATTATATTGGTAGCACAGCAAATGATAAGTAGTTTGAAATTATGTATTCATGGTTTAACTCGAGAGGAGTTCGAACCCGGAGTCGTCAAAGAACTATTATATCTGAGGGCGCTTACTGAACTAACTATAGTATATTTCAAGCCAAGGGAGAAAGGTGTCCTACTGCAGGCCGCGGGCAAATATTATAAACCGAGCCAAAGACGAGGTTTGTAATTGCCCAAGGAGTGCATTAGCACTTTCCTCACGTGGTTTGAATACAATTTTTCCCAGCCAGTCCAATTTTAACTAATTTTGTCTAAAAAGATGCCTGTGAGTGACATAATAGATAGTAAGCTCAATGCGTCAAATATTTTTTGGAAACTGTCAACTTAGCTTGTGACTTACCTGCGACTGTGATGAATGCAGTAATTTCATTGGTCAATATGATGATGTACAGTGTTATCATAAAAATGCCACTTACTTTCCGCCCTAGGGCACAAAAGTACAACTTTCCTTCCTCAAATGACGGAGCAAAAGTACTTAATTATGCGAATACTTGCGATTGATGAAAATCTAGGTAAATTCAGTGTAATATATACGGATTGGCATCAGTACGGTGTACAATTATTTCCTGGAAACAAATTCTATAAATCGAGATCTACAGAATCGTTTGAATGTGCATTTAAAAGTGCATTCATTTCTGAAAAAAAAAAGAAATGTATCTCGAGACCAAATAAATTAAATACTCAGCACATCTTTTTGTTTAATGGGGTGACCTGTAACTTGTTAATGTTAGTCTCTTTGAAGATACATGATCCATAATTTCAAGGGATAAATTTATAACTAACCTCACTTTTAACCAATAAATATAAATTAATCAGTTATATTACCCGTTCGCTAAATTGTACCTCTATTAGGTTTGCTAAATTGTAGTGGTACAATATAATCGCATTTTTTGCAGTCATGTCTGGTAAAGGAATCAAGCACGGTCAGTGGTCGGAAGCAGATATGAAAATCGCAATAGAAAAATACAAAACAGGGAAATCGGTCTAAACAAGATCTGTATACTTCAGAGTATTCCAAAAACGACATTCAAAAGGCATTTATTCGGCTTAAATCGCAAAGCTAGGGATGGAGTTAAATCATTAGGCCGCTCAACTGTGTTTTGCACTGAAACAGAGGAGAAAATGAAAACACAGATTATAAGAATGGAAGAATGTTTCTATGGCCTTACCATCAACGATATTCGAAGAGCAGCTTTTGATTTTGCAGAAAAGAATAGAACCAAACAATTTTAATAAAACTAAAAGGACAGCTAGCAAGGCATGGTTCTATAACCTTATGAAAAGGCATCCCGACTTTTCTTTGATGCAAGATGCAAAGGGTTTAATCGGCTGTAAATAATTTTTTGATAATTAGAAAAATTTGGTGACGAATTCCATTTAGATACGATATATAATGTTGAGGAGACAAGTTTCTCTATTGTACAGAAGCAAAACCAAAAAAAATTGTTTCCAAAAAGGGCAAAAACCAAGTTAGGACAGTATCCAGTGGTGAGAGAGGCATTAACACCACATTTGTAGTTTGTTTGCGTTACGCTGCACCAATACTTATGTTTAAAAGGAAGCGAAAATTGTCCGAACTTGGAAATGGTGTTCCGCCAGGATGCTTAGTTGAAATATCACATACAGGTTACATTAACAGCGAATTATTTGCAATATGGTTGCAACGATTACAAGAAAAGAAAAAATTTTTAGTTATTAATGGCCATACGACACATTCGAAAAATCTGGAGACCAAAAAAGACTTCAGCTATTTGACATTGCGGTATTCAAACCTCTGGAAGTTTATTATAGTCAAGGGATCGAGAAATGGATGCAGGAAAATCCTGATCTAGCAGTGACACAATACCAAGTTGCCAAACTTGTAGGTGAGGCCTATGAAAAAGCTGGAACTCTCGGCTTTGTTATAAATGGACTTGCCAAATGCCGCATTTGGCACGTAAATAGACATGTTTTGACAACGCTAATTTTGTTGGCAGTGATGCTTCGTTGGAAAAAAGATAAAGCTCCAACTAAAGCCAAACACACTGTGCAAATTCAAGGTGAGTCTTCCGACCAGGATATCCCGCTACCAGCACTAGAAAGGAAATCTTAAACCCCTAATTCAAGCACTTCGTTTGAAGAAATCCTATCCCTCCCAGGTCCTAGCCAGAGTACAAACAAATGATCTCGTTCTAGAAATGCTCAGCAAGCAACAGTCCTCACAGCTATATCTTACAAAGCTGAACTAGAAAACAGAGTCAATCGCGTGAATACCAAGTAAAAACGATAAATATCAAATGAATCTTCCATCCACTGTAGTGTCTAGCGCTATTTTCGAAACAAATCCATCTGATTGGCACTGTCATCTCTGTGATGAATGCATCATAGAAGATATGGTCCAGCGATTTTTTTTCCATGTCACTAGAAATTATTACTAAATTGTGCAGTTTTTGTTATACTGCTTGTTGTTTTTCTGATGTAATTGGAATAAAATCTGTGTGAATATATGTACGAGCAACGAAATAAATAATTATAGATCTAACCTTAGTTTCAATAATATAACAGTTCCCCGAATGGTGCCCCCCTTCTATCAAACACCAACATGTTTCAACGATTATATGAAAAGAGAAATTGTATCCTAAATATTGAAGAGGTTTCGTTTTTTCGGCAGGCATAATAAATTTTATACTCCTCCATATAGTTTAACAAAATGCAATATCATTTATAGTCACACATTTAGGCTCCGCATTGTCGCCTTTAAATAATGTTTGCCAAATTCGTAAATCTACAGAAATTCCATATCAAACCCAAACACATATCTCCCCACATGCTATGAATCGACAAAACAACAAAGTCCGCCTTCATACAACTATTTATGTGCTACGTACATAGATAACAACTTATACGGTACGCGTACAAACATATTATTGACGTCAGACATTGTGAATTCTCTCAGAACAGTTTGAAAACGACACCTGGAAAAGATGTATCCCATTTCCAGCTGGAAGAATTGCAATGCTCGCCTCTACGTCTCTTGCATTATCGGTAAAATTTACTCCGAAATTGCGCTAGCACCAGTTTCATCGCGTTCAATATTTCAGCGAGTTCTTCTCCGTTGCTAGCGGGATATTGTTTGGCTTGGACTTGGGTGGCTATTCCACGATTGGACGGAAGGTTACAGCCCGAAAGGAATCCACTGAAGGAACCAATACTGGCTAATCATAAAGTTTGGATTGTATCCTTGATACCGATAGGCGGTGTCATTGGTTCGCTTTTATCCGGGTATCTAGCGGAGAAACGAGGTAGGAAACAAGTTCTTGTCCTGGCCAATCTATTTTTGTGGATGGGTTTGGGTGTTATCTACTTTTCCATGTACATATACCACCTGCTTATTGGACGTTTTGTATGTGGCGTTGGAATTGGTGGTGCTCTGACAATAGTTCCGCTGTATTTGGGAGAAATTGCGGAAAGCAACAGTCAATGGCCCCTAAGCATGTTTACCGGCGTATTTATAATACTAGGAACATCAATAGCACACTCTTGCAGTCTTTTCATGACACTAAACGAAATAAATTTGACATTCTTCGTCGTGGCTTTTATCTTCACCCTATTTGTTGATTGGTTTATACCAGAAAGTTACGTATGGTTATTTTTCCAAGATCGATCACTAGAAGCTGAGAATTGTTTCAGACAGATCAGAAAATTCTCCAATACAGATAATCTCACTAACGAGTTGATAATTACGAAAAGATATGTCACAGATTCTTATAGAAGTAAATTGTATCTCCTGGACATGTTTATAGACAAAACCTTATTGAAGAAATTGCTTGTAATTTGCGGACTAATGTTCTTCCAACAAATCATAGGTGTCGGTATGCTTTTGATATACACGACATCAATTTTGAACCATTTAGAGTATTTAGACGATATTCAACCAAACCAATTGCTCGCTATTTTGGTAAGTATTATTCAGCTACTGAGTTCGACACTAGCTATGATATTCGTAAATATAGTCGGAAAGAAAATCTTATTGTTAGTTTCCACCATTGGAAATGGAATCTACTTAATTACATTGGGAACATATTTCGCATATCAAGAGGTTTTACCACATATTGAAACTGCTGGCATCCTATTCTTTGCTGCCACATACGCTCTCGGCTTAGGACCTATACCATTCGTAATCCTTGGGGAAATATTTCCGCTGCAAATCAAATTTGTCGGGGCGCCGATTGCAATTTGCTTTGCCTTGATATGCACAGTTTGTGTTGGATCTATAGTTGCCCTATTATTGAATATTGTCACAAAAGCAGTCTTGTTTTGGATCATAGCAGTAAAATGTGTTTTATGTGGACTATGGGTGCATTTTTATATACCAGAGGCAAAAGATACACAAATAATATAAACCTGATGTAAATATATATTATATTGTCTAGAAAAAATAAATATTATAGTAATATGAAAACATTGGGATGACCATTCAATTCTATAAGACCAAATAAATTGTTAGATGTTGTATATTTAAAAAAATGAGTATAATATGACAATGCATAAAATACAGGATGTTAGGCAACTTCTTTTCAGAATTTTAAGGATAGGAAGTACACAGGTATGCTTTGATTTATTAAAATGTAAGCAAAATTCTAAAAATATAAATTAAACCTGAATTAATAACACACAATACTCTTAAAGTAATTAAAGTAAGGATCAAGATCTTTGTTAAAATATATTGTAACAAAGTATTATATATAAGTATGTATGTAGGTAGTTATATTTTTATATCTGTAGTTTTAAAGATTAAAGTATTTTTTTATCAAGAATAAAATACAATTGCTCTCGTCTAAACTCCCCAGCTTCTTCTGAAATCCCAGTAAAACTTTCCTTTAAAGAAAATAAACTTCCATTAGTGGCAAATGAATCTTTATCTACCTTATCTCGCTAAACGACCACATCTAGAACTCGCAGAAACAAAAAAGAAGAGCGAGGGGTAGGAGACAATACTTAAAAACCAATTTCCTTTTGAATTACTGGAAACAGTTAAGCATACTCCGTTCTAAAATAAATCTACGGCCCTTTACAGTGATTTTACGAGGATAAAGTTCAGGCAATAATCTCCATAACTGCCTTTTTATAACGCCGTAAAAACCGAGGCAATATCGGACGAACGGGAAACAGAAGTCGAAATCTGATTCTTCTCAGTCGTGATCCTTACGGGGTCATTGTAGTGTTTTGGACAATAAAATCGACGATTTACGACCGTAGGCAGTATGATTTAGGTTGCTCGGTAGGAGACTTACGGGGCATTAAGAAAGCGGCAAATGTCAACGGAAATTCCCTACAGTTGCTTATGATTCACTCTATTACTGCACGTACTATATATTTACGCAATGGTTGACGTATCTATGATAATGTAATTGTAGGAATTTTCCTTAAATTTATACCATTAAAAGCATATAATACCGCAAAAGTTATTTTTTTATCGGTTCTATACTTAGATTTTTATTATGTTTATCAAATCTTAAATAAAGAAAGCACACAGATTTACAGGTAAGCTGATTACAATATTAATATCTATTTTAATAATATTTGTAAGTACTTTTCCACTAATAAAAAATGTTTCCGACATTTTTCTTACTCTATACAATATACAAACTTTTGAGTCTACCTCCAACACACTGAGCACTACATTGCTACTCCACTATTAGTCTATTGTCCATTCCCTATTGTATAAAGGTCAAATCAAACTGCTGGTTCTATCTACTGGTGGGAAATAGAACAACCAACTAGTTAGTTCCAGGGGCGAAACACAGATGTCGCCACTAGCAATTGTCAAACGACCAAACAAATATATTAGCAACGTACGTGCTATTGGCAGAAATCTTTTTTTTATCAGATATATTAGGTTTCTTCGTTTTGACCAAAGCGTTATGCTGCCAAACGCATGCACAAGCGCAGTAACTATTTTATTGTCGATAAGATCTATTTTCGCACATAAAATAATTACTGTACTTGCACTTGCGTTTGGCTGCATAAAGCGTTGGCGAACCTATTGACAACATCTTGCACAAACAATCTAGTTCTTGGTCATGTAAAATGGCGACATCTGGATTTCACCCATGGAACTAACCATATACGAAACCCTCGTGACCTCTAATGTAACCTGGTGTAAATTATAAGTCGGCACGCTGGTTGTTATATTTTGTTGATTGTTTTTATCTTTATTTTATTGCTGTGTCTTCGTTAAACAAAACAGTTTCTCCTAAAACTACTAAAGCATTAATATCGCTTGTGTGTCAGTGGCACATTAATTGCAATGACAGTAAAAATCATTGCATACAAAACTTCAAGTTATTAGAATGTTCATCACATAAAAACAACAATTTGTTAATAAAAGTTTTCTATTAAGCTACGGGGTTTACTAACGTAATCTGGGTTGCGTGCGTCTGAAGGTATGCAACCAACTAAACAATTCTATAGATACATACCCTTTCTCTTTATTTGTATCTACGTAGGGATTTTTGAATGATGTAGGGACGTAGGGGAGTATTTATAAAATCTACTAATATGTAGGGAAATTGTAAATTTTCAATAAAATAGAAAATTTCTGGGTAATTTTATATTTAGGGACAACGGCCATGCTACGTCTTCTCAATAACTAAAATTTGATTCAGGATTGTCCTGTTATGGAGAAGTTGAGAAAATTGTTCAAATAGAATTTACACAGCTTAAGAACTATGACAGCGTAACGAGGGAAGATTTGTCAGACTGATTAGGAAAATTTGTAGTTTGTTACATTGCATTATTTAAGGTTTTCTTTTCTTCTACATTGAACCGTACCAAAATTAGTTCTTCCTTGCATTAAATTCTTTAAACTAAAAATGATTCGAAATTGAGCGATTCAGAATGGTTCTAAGTAAGAATGAAATGAGAAGAAAAACAAACTTCTAACTTACAATCTCCAAGTTAGTAAAAGATTAAACAATTTTGTTCCGTATTTGTAATTACAAAATATGAACCTTTTTATTTGTGTTTATTGATTTGCTCAAGAGCAAAATTCAAATTTGCCGCAATTATTTTTAGTAACTTCAATATTAAAGCATGAAATTATCTACAATTTTGTATTACATCAATAGGTATTTTAATATCTTTAAGTTGAAGTTACTAAAAATAATTGCAGCAAATTGTGCTGCTTGGGTGTTGGCGATTTTTAAGTCAAAGTAAGCATGACTGTAAATATTCAGAGTGAAAAATGGGCATTGCACAAGCCTTACCTAATTTCTTTTATCCTAACAATAATTTCTTTCAGTTATAGATAGTATGTTTTTGTACATTTTTAAAAGTGTATTTTTTTATAGGGTCTTATAAAAAGAAAGATAAGTCCGTACCGCCTTTATTTAAAGGCCGAATAATAATTAGGGCTGGATGTAGGCTATAAAATGAGCTGATAAAATTATTTATAGCTCTTAAGCGTTTAAGGTTTTAGGTCCAAGTTTTTTTTTATTATTTTGACTTTACTTTTTTACGATTCCGGGGGATTTTTTTTCTGAAAACAACAATTTATCACAAGTATACCTTTACATAAGGAAAAAAATCAAAGAAAGTGACAAAATAATTATTTAGCCGCTAGCATTGGAAACAAATGACGAGCACCAAGAGTTATTCAAAATTTATTTAGAAGCTAGATAAATCAACATTGAACGAAAAAAAGGTAAAAAAATTATGTGTTATCTCCTATACTCAAATTGTGCTAAACATTGGCGGTATCTTTGCCTAACCCCATGTATTGCATTGAATAACATTTCGGCAGGAACTCTATGGCAAGCTAAAGTAATTTTATTTCTTAACTGAATCTCATCTTCTGGAGGCGTTACATAAACTTTTAAAAAATCTAACGGCTTAAATAACAAGACATTGTACGTGAAAATCATTTATTATCGACTTCCTAAATAACAGTCAGTATTTTTAGTAATAATTTTATTACCCTAAATGTTGCTATCCTAAACTGATGTAGATATCAATATCAATCACTACAGCTATAGATCATACATATACAGAATCTATTAGGGATCTTATCACAAAGAAGGAAAGGACAGGGTCACAATGACAGTGTAAAACAAATTCGAGCCATTCAAACATAATCAGAGTTTGTTACATTCAGTATTCGATAAAATTTGGCTAACAATGAGAGCTATATTGTCACGTTATTAATAAATCTGCAATTCGACCTGAAGAGATATCATCATCCTAGGTCGGAGATAGAAATAGAAAAATAAGTATCACCACTATTTGCTTTTATATGTAGCTCCTAAATATATTTAACAATCAACATTGCTTAATTATTAATAGAATAGTGTTCTGTCAAAGGCAAATGATACAAGTATTGTGTATATTGTATGATTATAGAGATAAATACAAAATTATCACATACAAAATGTGATATTAGAATGTTAAAAAAACCATAGGGCACAAATTTGGTCGCAATTTGATGTTTGGCATAATTATTCATCTAAGGCACACTTCGAAACAAAATCCGGACGAGGTATCAATTGCCTCTGATTAAGAATTTAGTAATATATTATTAGAATACTACATATGTATATTCAACATTTAGCACACTTAGTTTTTTCTTCTATTTAACTTATATTCTAAAATCTAATAGTACAAGATTTCAGGTTTCAAGTTTATTTCAAATAAACTGATATAAAAGGAATAAAAGAAACACAGAAGCCATTTTTAAATCATAAAATTAGTTGTAAATGCATACGAGGAAAGTAAGAGTTAAAATCCCTCCTTCAATATTAACAAAGAAATTATACAGTGCTTTCAAAAATATTGTACCATGCCACCATAAAATTTACATCTTTTGTGCACAGAAAATTGACACTAACTTCACCGAATTTATACAAATTATATCAGCCGATCGTCAAAGTGATTGTTTTATTTAGCACTTTAATTATATATATAAACAACTATAGCTGTAACTTAAAAAAATATATAAAAGTTTCTAATATAACAATTAGTAGAAAGAATTAAATATTTTGATTACGAGGGTTAAAGAATACATATATATAAAGAAAATATTTATCACAAATCAACATGTTCCGATAAAGCACGCGTGTTTATTAAATAAAAATATATTAAACAATTGATTTGTTTTTTAAAATTTACATTCCAATTGGTAAATTTCTTACATTTATCAAGGCTATCAACGTATGTGTTTCCGAATCATTTTCTTTTCCAATATGTCGTATTTCAAATCTGAATAGTGTCAACAAAATCATTCCAGACATTATTTCAAGTCTATTTGTTAAACCTATAGAAATGTTACTAATATATTCTATTTCTCACGCAAGTGTTTTATTGAACCAAAATTATGCATAACCAAACTATCACCAATTTCAACAATGCTATACGAGCCCATAGTTCTAATTCAACAGGTACATTTACAAAACATAAATCTAGCAAATATATTTTAATGTTGAAATAAAGGACTAAACATCATTTAATTCCGAAATAAGATATTTTTGAAGGAAAAGTTTATTTTAAACTTTTAAAAGAACTTTAAAAAGAAAAATAGACCTAAATGCTCCCAATCCCGTATAATGGTCTTCATAAAACCTTGAATTGTTATAAACTATACTAGATTTTGATTATTAAAAAGAACAATATCTCCAGTACAGTGTGAATCCTTAATACCTTCCTTTTTAATGAGAATCTAAAATCACAAATTGACGGTTCTCTTCAGAACTAAAAATATCGTTTGTTTACAGCAATCCAAGAGGCTATTGTTTATATTCGAAATGATCAAATTTGCAAGGAAACTACAAATCAAACATTATAAAGAAACAAATACTGTCTACTCTTGGAATAATTGTCTTGTGACAATTCAAATTAAAATTTTTCTTTTGGTATTCGAGTTCAAAATAAAAAAAAAACTTATTCGCAATAATTAAAAAAATAAGTAAGTGTTTTTATCTGACTAGATTTTTACAAGTTCTGCAAAACTATAATAAGACAACAAGGCAAACAAGAATGATTTTCAACAAATTTATGTATAAAATCTCAGTATGCAGAACCATAAAGTTAGATCAGATGCACTATTTTAACTGGCTAATCGGCTACAAATGTGACAACGATTATGCCACATACGGTGCTCTTAATAAAAGATACAACCCACGTGACCAATGCAATCTTGGTTGCATAAATGATACGTTGGCAACGAACTAAATATTCCCAGGTACACAATGGTTAATGTACTTTTGATATATTACAATTGACAAGTATTCTTTTACCGCATTTTGTGCCAATTATTAACGTGTTTTACTGCATTTTTTTTTAGCTAGCGATGGAAAGGATAAAATGATGGTGTTTACACATTACCACCGAAAGGAGGCCCCACTGCTCTGACGTAAAGCGTCTGTTAACTCACCAAGGGTGAACGCGCTTGCCATTCAGTGCGATACAAAGCCACTGAATAATAAACTTAGACCGATTTGCATACACGCGTTTGTTCAAATTAATTTCAATTAGTGTTTTCAAGTACTATTTTTATGTTATCTGTTACAATGGTTTATACGTGTTATGTCATTGTTATGCTCCTGAATGTCGTAGTAATCATAAAAACTGGGCCGGAACTACACACATTACAGTTACCATGTGATTCCGACAAAATGGATGCTTGATTTATATAGACTTTACTCCATTTAAGTACAGTAGGGTGTGTGTTACATTTTAATTATAGATTTTACCACAGCAACCGATTCAAGAACTAGTGAAGTTATAAGTATAAGCTATTTAGGATTTTTCAGAGTCCGTTTTGAGAGCGGAATCTTTTATGTACGGTCAAGAAATTAACCAGAAATAACACAAAAAATGAACTTCAAACCCCTTTTATCTCTAACAATATAAACGAAATAACTAAGTTATTATTTGAAATATACAAAAACGAACTACTACCCGATAAATCAGACGCGGATTTCATTATCCTTCACCTCTGAACAATCAAATGCATATGTATTTTATATCTAAAGTCACTAGTTACCGAGACTTGCAATATTAAGTGAAGAAATGAAATTAGAATAAAGTAAATAAAATGAGAAAAGTATTACAAACACACAAACAAAATTTAGTTTTTAAATATGCAAAATTATATAAAATGTAGGTGCTTTGGTTGTTTTTTATTTAGTTTCTCCATAATAAAATGGAAATGGGTGCGAAGGAGGGGCTCAGTTGACAGCTGGCACCCTCTTTCAACCGGAAGCCCTTCAAAATAATAACAAATAAAACTAATACTTCAGACTAAAAAGCGATTCAAAAGAGCCCGCCGATGTATTTAGGAACACCTGACCTTGATGACGTCACACATCGGCATTGCGGCCTTGTTCTTTCGGTGGCAATGGATTCTACCCGAAAAGTATTCGGGAACAGATTGCATAATTTGGAAGAGTTGCAAGTAGAAATCCAACCAAAAGTTAATAATGCCACCGTAGTACTTCAGGGATTGTTCGAGAATTTAAAGCGAAAATTGAATATTTGCTTGTAGTTATATAACTAACAAATTTCATATTTTATTATTTCTCCTTATATTTAACTTGCCTATAATTATTTATAAGGTTTTGCAAAAACTTCTTCAGTTTTAGGAGTATATTATGTACACGTGATTTTGACACAAAACACTTTTCAAATGAAAGCTATCAAGTAACGATTTTAATGCTTAACGTTACCAATTTGTACTACCGGTTGCATACTTAAAGAGAGTTACGTGGGTTGCATCTTTTATCAAAATCACATAAAAACGATCCAGAGCGACCTCTACACGTAACACTTGGTAACGATACATTTTTTTTGTTTTAATGAATACTACTTTAATAATCTACTGAGGAGGTGGTTGCGGTGGAGGTTGTTCTGGTGGGGATGGCGGAATATTTTCTGCATTTCCCTCATCATTCTCGGGCACATTTTCATCCCCACGCTGTCCCAATAAGAAATCGATAATTCTATAATCGCGGCCATTGTCCGTATTAGCGATCCAGAGAGGGAGCCACTTATTAACCAATAACCACTGCACCGAAACTTTACTGATCCTACCCGTCGAATCGGAAGCGCTGTACAAACTTTCGATGGCGTAATGATTACTATCGATGCCACTGCCACAAGAAGACGACAGATGGCGCTCGATTCGACCAATACCGTGCCCGATTATATCGATGCGACCGTACGCGTTACCGATACGTCCGTATGTACTGCTACAACCCGGTAGGTCGTTCATACTAGACATGCCCGGTTGATCCTGCCCTGAAATTGAGGTCGAATTACTTAAGGGAATATCACCTGCGGCCGGAGGGAGGTTGTGGTCGAGATTATTGAGTCTGGCCTGTTGTCGAAGCATGGGAATGTCGTCAATGGATTCGTAAATGTTTTCGTTGTCGGAATTATTGCTACCAGTGGGGTCGTTGTTGATAGGTTCATAAACGTTTTCGTAGTTTTGAGTGGGCGAAGGTAACCTATCGTAGCCTACTGCGCCCTCTGCATTGCTGTTATCATCGCAGTTTGCGTATCTATAAAAATAAAGCACGAATAAAAAAAAGAATTTGGAATATACAGCAGCGTTCAAAATAATAGAAGTTACTCATAAGTTTTTAAAAACATCGATTTTTCTTTCATTTGCTCTAAAATTCCTTATTGGATTTTACTGCGATAGAGGAATTGCGTGTCCTGTTGCGGGTCTTCTACAGGGCGGGCTCCAATTCAAGTTAAAAGGATTACAATAGTAACAAATATTCAAAATAAAATTTTATTTACAGGGTAAAATTGGGTTCTTATTATATTTTTTTATTAATAAAAGGTATAATTCAAAGAATAGCAATTGAATGAACTAAAGCAATTACCCCTCCTAATTTATTAGGAATTGATCGTAGGATAGCATAGGCAAATAGGAAATATCATTCAGGTTGAATATGAATTGGGGTTACTAATGGGTTAGCAGAAGTGAAGTTTTCAGGATCTCCTAGTAGATAGGGGTTTATTAGGACTAAGAAAGCTAAAAAGCGGTTATGATAATAAAGCCAAATATGTCTTTATATGTAAACTAAAGATGGAATGGAATTTTGTCAATGTTTCTATTAGTTCCTCAAGGATTATTTGAGCCAGTTTGATGAAGAAATAGCAGATGGATAATTATTATTGCTGAAACAATAAATGGTAATAGAAAATGGAGAGTAAAAAATCGGGCTAAGGTAGCATTATCAACTGCAAATCCTCCTCAGAGTCATTGAACAATTGTGGTTCCTAAGTATGGAATGGCGGATAAAAGGTTAGTAATTACAGTTGCACCTTAGAAGGATATTTGTCCTCAAGGTAAAACATATCCTAAAAATGCTGTTCCTATAACCAAAAAGAAAATTAGTACCCCGATTGTTCAGGTTAACAGAAGTGTGTAAGATCTATAATATATTCCACGATCAATATGAATATAAAGACAAATGAAAAAGCATGATGCACCATTAGCATGTAAGGTTCGAAGTAGTCAACCGTAATTTACATCTCGGCAAATATGAATTACTCTATTAAATGCTAGATCAATGTGACCTGAGAAATGTATAGCTAGGAAAATTCCTGTAATAATTTGAATAATTAGACATAATCCTAGTAAAGATGCGAAATTTCATCATGCTGAAATATTGGTAGGAGTGGGAAAATCAATTAGTGAATTATTAATAATTTTGGTTAAAGGGAAGACTTTTCGTAATGAGGTTTTCATTAGTTTATTTATCGAAGAGGTCCTTGATTAATATTAGTAATAAGGAATGTAATGGGAATCCCCAAACAACATCAGTAGTATCGAGGAATTTTCCTTTTAATATAAAACAAACGAAATCATTCAAATAATAACAGTTGTTCGCATACTATGGTGTTGATCCAATATTTATGGAAACAATTTGTGGAAAATTACGTGCCTGAGCATTTCTCTAAAATATTTTTCTCAACCATTTTATAGAATTTATCCGTTACTTTCGAGAAAGACTGTACACAGTTTGTACTACCTCGGTGATATTGGCTAATATTTACCACCAAATTCAAAAAGTAAATTAGTAAGCGGGAAATTCACAGGTTTCGATAATTTATATACACACTACCTACTCCATTATCACACCAATGTTTTGTTTTCCCTTAATCAACGATAACTGTTATTTGTTTGAACGCAACTGTATTTTGATGAACTCACCGTCCACCAGCAGAGACCCCATTGCCAGCAATGGCAAAACTTCAAATGGGTTTGTCTATTATAGCCACACCCGCATAACTTCGTCCAATACTCATGCAGTTAGATAGCATTGTCCAAGTTTCCGTTTTCGGATTGTAAACTTCAACTGAGGATAGATTACTTGAGCCGTCATCCCCGCCGACTACGTATAACATATTATTCAATGCGACAACACCCGCATTTCTTCTGCACATAGCCATATCGCCAACAGCAGACCAAGTTCCAGTTTCTGGATTGTAAGCTTCCACCGATTTTCGAACCAAGGGGCCATCGTGACCACCCACAGCGTAAAGAATACCGTCCAAGACACCAACACCTAAGAATATTTATTCAGTTAGAATACAGAGGAAGGAATCGAAAAGTTTAAATGCCTTTGTTTAAGGTAATTGAATGTATAGAACGCAGTTTTGAACTTTTTAAGAACTAAAGAGCGACCTTCTTTATCAACCGCATCAATAGTTGGAATGTATCAATATCAAAATTGATAATATTATTTAGTTTATATTTCTGTAGCATTATTTTTTATTAAATCGGAAGAACCTGAGAGCGGAAGGAAGAGAGGCAGACCAAGGAAAAGATTGAGGGAAGCGGTTCTGAAGATTTAAAAGAGGGGAAAGTAATTGGGTGGAAGGAAAAAGCTAGTGATAGAAAGATATGGAAGAAAATTACAATGCTCTGGGCCTAAAAGGCCTGCTAAAAGCTATATATATATAATCTGGAATTAGCATATATTTCCTACTGTTTATATTTCAAAATCTATCACTTTTCTCCCAATAATCTACCGCTTAACCAAATTCCCACCTGGTAGCACTAGTGGGGAAGTTGGGGAAGTTCAGTACATATCATGTCATGGAACCTTGTACGCCGCAACTTTACTCTAGCTCGCTAATTTGCGATCAGGAATCTATCACACAAACACAGCGTGGTTTTCGGACCCACTTAAACATCCCTTATCGTCGCAACTTACCTAGTCGTAACACCATTTTACTGTGGGTAACATCAAATCCCCAGGCTTGAGAATACTGTGCAGACCCCTGTAAAAGTGGAGAGAGTAACGGGTTACGTTCGCTTATGCGCTGCTTCAATTGGCTTATCGCGCAGAATTTTGAAGTGTGACCTGGAATTGCCCGACATCATTTTAAAAAAATAAAACAATGACTGGATTGCGAAACATTCAACCTTCCTGCATGTTTTAATGCTAATAAAATTGTATTATGTTTAAAATTCACTGTTCATTTGAAAACTGTCAGATTCCCGTGACCTGCATATTAATAGTGTATCGTCCCATGCACCCCATCAGTAAAAAAGACTAGGCAATATTAAGACCAACTTATCAGTTTATCACTTATGCGAAGTAATGTTACTATTGAGTACTTGTAACAGTTGTACATGTACGGCTCACTTTCGAATAAAGTGTTCGTGATTTTGTAATTGAGTAAAAAGTGAGTACTCGAATAATTAATTTCTTTTTACATCACCATTACTTACCAGCGGAGTGAGAACCCAGAACATGATTGGACGAACCTAAAAAACGCAGTAACAGAGGCAGCGGGAAGCAAGCGACAACAAAGAAAAATTAATGGTTTGACTCGGAGTGCAAATCCATTATGGAAAGGAAAAGACAAGCACGACTAAAATGGTTAAGAACAAGTAAAGAGGGGGACCACGACGAGTACAAGTATATTCGAAAGGAAGGGATGAGTAATGAAAAGTAAAAAGACAAAATGGATACAGGAAATGATGGCGAAAATCGAAAACGACAACAAAATAAAGTTAAACTATACCAACACTTAAGAAAACAAAGAAGAGGGAAGTATATGGCACGAAACATAAGTAAGGTGTAGTGGGAGAACTTCAAGAAAGAAGATTCAAAAAAGGTTCCATTAGAAATGGAAGAAGAAATCACATACGAGACCGTAACAGAACCAGAAGGACCAACAGCCAAAGAATTCGACTAAATAATAGAGAAGCTAAAGCATGGGAAAGCATCAGGATCAGACGATATATGTAACGAAATGTTAAAGTATGGAGGAAGCGAATTGAGAGATAGAATGTATAAGTTAATGGGGGATGTATGGAGGACGGAAAGTATGCCGAAAGAGTGGCAGTTAGGCATAATAATACCAATCCCAAAGAAAGGGGATCTAACGAGATGTGAAAACTACAGGCAAATCACGCTACTGAATACAGCCTACAAAATATTTACATCCTTCCTATTGAATCGTATAAACTCATATACAGAAACGAGGCTAGGAGAGTATCAAAACGGCTTTAGACGGGGTAAATCCACAGTGGATGCAATACACGTCATTACCCAAATAATAGAAAAATGTCATGAGGAGCATATCGATCTCCATATATTGTTTATTGGCTTTAAGCAAGCTTTCGACAGCCTGAGCAAGCATATGACATTAAAGGACACAATAAGACTAGGAGTTCCCGATAAATTGGTGAGATTAATTAAAATGACAATGGAGGATGCAACGGCAGTGGTACAAACATGTGATGGGATAGCTGATGAGATACAAATGCATAGAGGTGTGAGGCAAGGAGACGGCCTATCAACAACGTTATTCAATATATTGAATATATTGAAGGAATAGTCTCAGCCTGTGATTTAAGGGGGCCCATAACGCAAAAATCATGTCAAATAGTGGCGTATGCGGATGATCTAGCCATAATATCAAGAGACAGGTGGATACTGGAAGATAGAGTACAAATGATAAGTAGGGAGGCTCACCTTAGGGCGCTCGAAATTAACGAGGACAAAACAAAATACATGAAGATAACAAGAAAAGAGAGAGAAAACAAAACGAACGATGTAACAATCGGAAGATTTAAGTTCAAGGAAGTTGAAAATTTTAAGTACCTAGGAGTAATAATTAGTAATAAAAATAACAGAAGCATGGAGGTCAACCACAGAATACAATTAGGTTATAATTCATATTACAAATATAAGGTACTAATGAAGGACAAGAGATTAAGTACTAGTACAGAACTGAAGATGGGGGCGTATGCAAAATCTATTAATCGGTTTAACTGCAATTCCTTGAAGTAATCCGGTTAATAGTGGTTGTAAGCTGGTATCTTCCGCTGTTTCTTCTACTAAATCCTTAAATTTTACCGGTAGGGTTTGAATTTGGTGTATCTCAAAACAGTCTGGTTCGTCATACGTTTCTTCTATTTGCGTGTCGCTGGGTAATCTGGACATAGCATCGGCGTTACCGTGCATTTTTGTATTTCTGTACATAATATCAA
Organism: Osmoderma eremita; assembly: GCA_031763485.1. Classification (NCBI taxonomy): domain Eukaryota; kingdom Metazoa; phylum Arthropoda; class Insecta; order Coleoptera; family Scarabaeidae; genus Osmoderma; species Osmoderma eremita. The sequence continues at coordinate 5,828 of JARFOC010041594.1, read as the reverse complement.
AGTCAAAACCTTGCAAAAATAACGCATGCATACAACTCGCTGAAAATATTGGTAATCCCTTTTTTGGAGAAAATATATGTACCAAAGGTAAGATAAAAACCGTAATAAGGCTCGTGGTGACATACGCAGCGGAAACAATGTGCCTTGCGAAAAGGGATGAGCAAAACTTAAGAACCTTTGAAAGAAAAATAGTAAGGAAAATATTCGGTCTAAGGAAAGTAACGCAACAATATCATAGGACGTTAATGAATTCGAAAATAAATGAAATCTTGAAAGGGGAGGATATTGTAAGATTGATAAAGACAAAGCGATGGAAATGGTATGGTCATATTCACAGGACAGAAGGACAGTCACTTCTAACAAAAATCACAAGTTGGAAACCAAAAGGTAACACACCAAGAGGTAGACCAAGAACCAAATGGAAGGACCAAGTCGTGATGGACATCAGAACCCTAGAAATTGAGGGTTGGAGTCAAAAAGTGAAAAACTGGATAGAATGGAGAAGGATTTCAGAGGAGGCAAGGACATACATCAGTTGGTGAATGGCAGAAAGAAAGTGTGGTATTGGAGTGACCTTCCACTATCACTGCTGGCAAGTGGTCTAAAGAGCTCGGTTGAGCGGCTCAAATTCCGGAATATATATAATATAACATTAGTTGTGCATCTGCAGAAAATATATTCCGATATACTGGGTGTTTCATAGATAAGGTGGCACAGAATAATTCCCTTTTTTAAATAATGAAACACCTATATATTTTCAAATTCTTAAAGATCCCTAACTACACTCCGTTCGTGCTCAGATTATGAAAATAACCTGTTTTGTGGTTTTCGAGTTACAACTGTTTCTGTTAAAAAATTGAAAAATCATATATCCCAAAGAAAGTAGTTCTACATCTAAACGTTTTCAAATTTAGCAATAAAATTTGTTGTGTGGATTGGTTGAAATTGAGTGATTTTTTTCTATCACCGGATGTACAGGATTGGTCATCAGGAAAATATTGACTTTACCAACTTCAAAATGAATTCTTTCGATTTTGTTAAATGAAACACCGTATTTTATCTAAATAACTAAAAGTTATGCAGAATTACATCCATGTTAGGTTTCTCTATACCTATTTACCTATTTTCTACAATAATCCAGAATAATTAAAATTTCAAAGTTTTTCATAAAGTTATAAAGTTAATGTAAGTACCTACTTAAAAGATTATCAAGTTGGCGGCTATTAAGAAACGAAACAAATGGCACGTTTTCAAAGCATGAAAAGTACAGTGAAAAGCGTTCGCTTTTCTGAATTACTCTATCGATGATATGGTGGATATGATTTTGATAGTGGGCAAAACTGAAGGAAATCATTTTATATCAGCATCATTTATAGTGAAAGATAACCAGGGGGGGAGACATCTTTAAAAAAGGTTTTGAAAGATAATGACGAGATTCACTGAAACTGAAAAAAGTTACAAGTTTACAAGATATTTGAAACAACAAAAAGAGCAAGAAATGAAAAAAAAATAATTAAACGTTCTGCTGGCAGTTACTGAAGATATACAAGCTAAATACGTATAAGTAAAAATACAGAACGATCCATTCTACGAATATTAATTATCCATTGCTCTTTCCTCCCTTGCTCCCCAGCCCACTTGATCATCTCTGGATCTATTCCGTCTTCCCCGCATGCTTTTCCTATGTTCACCAGCATTAGAATTCTTGAGTTATAAGCTTTAAAATTTAGCGCCCTTTTCTCTATTCCTTTTGTCACTATTATTAAAGAAGGGTAGGAATAATGCTACCCTTTCTTTTGCTTCGTCTTATATCTTACCCCTGAACAGTATAATTTGTGGCTGCTTGTTAGCTGTAAAGTTCCTTGCCCTTTTTTCTTGATTTCACTCATTCGCAATATTTGTAATTTATTATCTTCCATTTCCCCTGTTATTTCTAGGTCCTTCCCCGTGAAGGTTGAAGAAATAATGTATATATCAAAGTATATATCAGTAACATATTGGTCCTTTCCAACTTATAATTAGGTGACTTAATTTAAATATGATTGATTAATCAATCAATCAATCAATTTAAATATGACTAAATAAATTGTAAATCGTAGGTAATTAGAAACAGAATTTGGACATAAATTACCAAGTATTTTAACAATTACTGCAAAGTTTGTTAGCAACTTATAAACTTATGCCTTTACATTTCTAAAGTCAATCAGTCAATCCTAAATAATTAAAGTTCATTCACAAACAGAGTTTTACTAATATAATACTATAAACAATTAATATATGGTTATTTTTAAAGGTAATCGTTTACATCCTTACCATATTCAGTAAATCAGGAGCTTACTAAACAGAATTTCGAAGAACGTTTTCAGTTTGGTAACTGGGCCAATGATAAATTACAAGGAAATCCCTATTCTATTCTTGAGGTGTTATCCTCTGACGAAACAACTTTTCACAAAAGTAAATAAGCATAACTTCTACTATTATGCAGAGGAATTTTGCAGCAAGTGGATCAAGAACAACGGCGGAGCGTTAATCTTTGAGGAAGCATAATCAGGGAGTATGCTGTAGAACCTTATTTTCTTTTGAAAATAATTCAAATTTATGAAGATGTTTCATGGATATGTAGTTGTGAAAAAACAAATAGATTGATTTGAGGATCTCCAACGGCGGAACAAATGTTCAGAAGTATAGTATAGACACCCTGAAAATAAAACCCATAACAATCAATTCAGAAACACAGTGAACAGGTAAGAAAAATTGATATATTTTGTCAAAAATTGATTGTATAAATTTTGGGGAGAATTTGAATTGACGCACCACGGGCATGACGAATCAAACAATTTTTAGAGAGTTAATTGATTGAGGCACCTCTTACCCATAGAATTTCATGAGCCGCTACTGTTGAAATGTGCCAAAACTAACAAAATGCCGTTAATTTGATAATTCTGACTGTGTAGACTTTATAAAATATGGTATTGAGTGTTAGCATGATGAATTGTTAAACATTGAAGATTAGTGCTAAAATCTAAAGAAACTAAAAAAGGTGAACCCGTATTGGACAGGAGTTCTGTGAAACCGATTAAACATAAGAGAAAATTTCTGATTGTGTAAGTATTCATTTTGCTTTTAAATAGCAAAAATCCCCATGGGCGGTTTAAACTGGATCCAAAGTGTAAAATTGTTTGCACACATACGTATGTTATCAAAATTGAATACTCCACTATTTACGATCTATTTTAATTTAATTATAGGAGATATCGGGGCGTATAGTATCCGACTTACAGCTTCATCTCCTTGGGCTAAGTTACTTCTTATCTGCACTAGAATTCACTCAAACGCATGTACGTATTTATTTTTTATGTCAGAAAATCACATCACTAGCTCACAACACCGTATAGCATCAACCTTAAGAATAACGCTCAATTTATATGAATATCGTAGATTTGCAGAATGTTGATTATTTTTATAATGGGCAAACCTACTATGCGCACGCTATCGTCGCTTCCGTCAGAAAATAACATTTTTTAGCGCTGATACATTATATTGGTTTTCACATACACTGAGACATATTGCAATGTGTCAAAAGTGAGTTTTTGGGTTACGTTATAGTCAAAATGTTACAAATTGCACGGGTGATTTAAACTTATTTATTATTATTATTAAATTCATGTAACTAGGCAATTTTCGGAAAATAATATGGCAAGTAAAATTTGTGAATTTTATTTTAAATCAAAATTATATTACGAGTATCAAGAACCTAATGATTGGTAGAAGTACAAGTTAATTAGATACTCTATAATAGAATTACAATGTATATTGACGATACTACATTTGAACTCATAAATACCTTAACTATCCTTGTATGGTGTATATGAAAGGTATTCCACCCTCTTCCTGTATGGCTTTTCTTCACTTCTCTTTCCTTTACTTCAAATAACTATTTGCAGACTGCCGTCTCCACTTCTTTGCATTGTGCCAACAATCCCTCTAGAAACCACCCTTCTAGTTTGTGGTTCACCTGATATCCGTGCCTGTTATAAACGCACAAAAGTCTACTAAACCCATTTGTGTATTGTGTAGTATTATGTGTGAGAATTATTTATGATTTTACGATGCATTTAAAAAAGAAATGTTCTTTTATCTAGTAACATTAATTAGTCCCATTATCTGCCGCCGGCTGGACGTAGAATAATATTTATTCCCCAAAAGTATAGTGGCCTACATTACCGACTGAGAACCGGGGGGACATATAATTTAATATGGAGCCTACTCCTGCATCGCTGCTTGAAATCAAAACGGCTATCAAACGTCTGAAGGTCGGAAAGGCTCCTGGGCCTGATGGCATCAGTAATTCTCAGAATTGTGCTAGGAATTGCGAATTCGGTTCTTAAGACCCACTTGACATCCATTCGTCCTGTATTGGCTGGGTCCACGGCTTTTCTTAATATATACACACGACATCCTTAAGGATTCTGCGATCAATCTGGCCATTTATGCGGATGACACGGCAGTATATACCACATGCAAGAGCAAGGACATGGTTGTTGAACGGCTTCAGCGTGCTGTTGATACCGTGGGGCAGTGGCCGAGGCGGTAAAATCTCAGGATAGAAAGATCATATACCTGGGGCGCCGACTCGCGCGGCGTTTGCTCTTTTGAAGCCATGTCGCGATGATTCGTAAGAAACACAAGATCAGCCAGACGTAATCACGATATAATCAATCCCGACATAGGAGCCAAAAGAAAGAAAAAGAAAAAAGAACATAAAGCCAAAGACCTGAACTATAATATTTAAATTCTCTAAGAAGAACTTAAATACCTCAACGGAGTCGGACTCTGAGTGCTCCAAAGGCTTAGCACTAGAATGACGTGATGAGACCTATGAAATATGCAACCATCAATACACATTAAGGAATAATAAATCAAGACAGAAGTACGCAAGTTCGCCCATGTTTTAGACAACCCTGATAATGAAAGAATTAATAATAATACAAAAGATGATGGACAGAGTTCAAACAATATATTAATAAGATATCAGGAATATTCTTTGGAATATACCCAGGCAAAAATCTTATTTCAACGTATATATTCGCCTTCATTTTAAAATAGCAATATATATTTCAATTTCAATTGTGTTTGACTATTTATACTATTTATTTTAAATTATTGCATTCCGATTAAATATTCATTAATAATAAAATATTATTCATGTTCAAGTTGTAATATTTTTACCGTAAAAAACACTTACTTTACCCACGCTATCTACGATTTTGTCAACTAATAATAATAATAGTTCCCGTGATAGACCTTGAGGCCTTTAGGGAACGACAGAATGTAGTCTGTCATAGTCAGGCTCTTCGATACCCTAGGACTTTAACGTGGCAAGAACTACAAGACGACCGCCTATTACACTGGTGATTTTTGTCCCAAGCACAAAAATGCATGATTCCCATATACTTTTGCATGCTGAAATCAATTATATTTTCAGAATTTCTCAATCATCCTTAGTTTCTGTTTTATTGCAGGATATTCGCCTATTCCCCTAAATTATGCATGCATAGATATGTAGTATAAGAGATCATGTCTTGACGTTATTTCAGAGTTCGGAACTGATCAAACAGCATGCAATGAACATGTCCTGACGTGTTAAGACCTGCATTTCTCATTGCTAGATAGCATCTCTTGTTGTATCAGTTTTCGGCTAGAGTTCAGCGAATGAATATATACGCTCACGTTTTAAAGGGTGTTGCGTTGTGGTGCGTTCAAGCTATTGTAGTGAAACCGCGAACATTTGATCATCTGTAAAAATGCCAAGAAAATGTGTAAACCAC
>JARFOC010041593.1:0-52972 GCA_031763485.1 Osmoderma eremita | reverse complement strand
ATCTATTTAAAAATAACACAGTAATATTTTTTTAATCACATGAATATTATGATTTTATTGCAAATTCACCCAAGCTTAAACTAGAAAGAAAATGCTCCAAATTAATAAATTATATACGTATGCTCTTCATACGTATACGTAGGAGACGCTCACTGGTAATGGGTTATCTGTATCCAAGACCCAATGCAAAGAAACAGTTTTCCAAGCAAGATCTTTATAGCGTTTTACTATACACTGCTATAAATCTACTTTCGATGTTTCGTAACGTGATAAAACTCCATGAATGTCTATTTGTATACTACGTCAGAAAGCTGCTACCATGTAGCAGTTTCTTTTGGAATTTCGTAGCTGCTACAAACTGCTATCGGTGGGTAGCAGCTACAAAATAACAGCTTCGTTCGTAGCAACCCATCACTACTGATAGTTGATATGGGTTTTCCACAGTTAGATACTTTAGGGAAGTTTTCTTAACATTTGTTTAATGTAGAGGTCATTGTTGTTCTTAAACTATTACAGTATTCACATTACAGAATTCAACCTGCAGAGTCATAATGATCAGCTACAAAAGCGGTAACATGTATACAATACATACAGTAACTATAATAGTAACAGTAACAGTAACAGTAACACATGTATACCAGGTACTAACTGACGAACTTTGACCCAACAAGAACCTAAGATATAAATTGCAATAAACACTCAACCACCATATGTAAAACGTATGTAATCTTGAATCCACCAATCATACTCATACATCATACCTTTTTTAGTTTTCCGCAGATAATTAGATTTAGTTTTAATTTTTAATTTGAAATTATCCCAAATATAGTAATATATGCACGCACGTATTGTTATACTATGGCATTGTCGTATTAATGTAACTAACACTAATAGTGGTCAGAGAAACTATGTTCTTTCTGACTATTATATTTAATGCTAGTACAACTTTGTGTCTATGCCATATTTATACGGTAGACGTTCAAATATCGAAATCACATTATAGTTTTTAATAGGATACCAATTAAGAAAACAAATATTTCATTAGTAGGACACATAAATATATTCACGTTATAATTATTTACAAAGTAAGCAAGATAAATTGCAATTATGTTTGCCCATAGTTAGAATATTTGGTAAACTTTAATTAAGAGTACAATTTTAAAATGAAAATCAGCTGTAATATATCATTATTATAGATCGTCTCAACCTCCATATGCAGTATGGAATATAATAGCAATTTTTATCTCTTACTACCCTTAGTTGCTGTCATTAACGCTATCTTCACTTCCGATTGCTATGTTGTAACTTATTTACATATGTCGGCGTCGGCAAGGTACCTAACTATCTGTCTATTAGCGTCAACTGCTGTCAATCGTTATCGTCGTAGTTTTAAAATATTTCTAGTTAAATTTCACGTTAATTTGTTAAATATAGTTGTACAAATCGTTCTTTTCAGAACGCTTCCATCTACGAGAATTGGTTTATTAAGATATTGCTTCCAAATATACCGCAGAAGTCAGTGATTGTACTTGATAAAGCTTTCTATTACTGCAGAAAATTAGAAAAACTTCCAACGACAGCATGGAGAAGAAACAATATCATTGATTGGCTCCGTGAGAAACAAATACCAACCACTGACGATATGCTAAAGAGAGACTTGGTGTTTTGCGTGTCACAAATTAAACCGCAGTATAATAAAGGCAGGATTGACGAACTTGCAAAAGAAAAAGGTCATGATGTTGATCAATTACCACCTTACACTGCGAGTTAAATCCCATTGAGATGGTATGGGCACAAGTTAAAAACTGTATAAAAATGAATAATACCACATTTAATCAAAAAAATATGGAGCAATTAATTGGAAAAGCGTATAGAAATATAACAGTCGATAATTGGCAAAATTCCATCAAACATGCAAAAAATATTTGAAAAGGAAATGTGGATGGTGTTTAATTTACAAGATGACATTGAAGAGTTTATTATTCATGTAACAGGTTCGTCATCATCTGAAGATCAAACTAATTCATCGACTGACTAAAAGTTGAACAAGACATGTGTGTGTAATTGCTATTCCTTTCTTAAATATTTTTGTATTGTATGGGGATTTGTATGATTCCAGATATTTTTGTTACAAAAGTGGAAACTATTATTTGTTAAAAGATTATATATTTTACTTTAAATTTAATAAATTGTATAATACCCCAATTCCTAAATAAATGTTCGAAATGTAAATTACGTCAATGTTGAACCGGAAGTAATAATGTACAGCTGATTCGACGATTTGGCAACCGTGTATCGAATTCTCATAAGCTCTGTACAGCATTCGGAGGCTGAAACGATATATAGTAGATAGTAAATTACTTGACAAATTGGGCTTAGAGCGGTTAATCGTTCGAGTTTCTGAAGAAGATTAAAGACACTTGGGAATGACGAATAGTGCGAAATTTGGAGAAAAAGAGATGATTTGTTACCGCATAAACAAGGACTCCACATGGTGGAAAATGCCCCAAAACGAGATTTGTTAAGCTCCATACTGCAATTAATATGATATACTGTGGGTTCGCGTTTTCCGCTGGTAAATGTACAATACAATGGTTATCGTTTCGGCTTTTCTATCTGTGATATGATGTATTTGTCATCTATAGAAATATATTGTTCGCTGAAAACGAGCTGGATGCTTTATTATCACAACAGTAAATAATACGATGAAGGCAATTATGTCTAGCAGATAATGATAACGCTAGGTAATAAAATTAAAATAGCATACACCTAAATGATGCTTGATGTCACCAATATAATTTACAGGGCAAAATAAGTAGAATCCAAGCACACTTTTTTACATAAACTTGCATAATTTTTTCTATGAACTTACTGGAAAAACTCGAACCCTTCAAATCTAATCTCATTCAGCTGTTCATATAAGCGTATGCGATATATTAAAGTCTCCTGCCATCATAAACATACTGTTCGGATTACTCCTCCCGCACAAAGTATTAATTAATTCGGGACGACACGTGTTTCGGGAATACGTGGATTCCCATTATTAAGTCGAATAACCGAATGAGCGCGAAAACGACTTAAACTAGAAACATGCACACCTTTTTCTTCTCCCTTCATTCTCTTTACCGATCCCTAATATATGTACAACCTTCTCCCACACCCCGGACGCAAAAATTCTTAGAAGGAATATCCGAGTGTTCTCAAGTGTACGCTTTTATTACTCCAATAAATCCATTAGTACGGAAAATGACAAGGGCGCTTCTTCCCCATTAAGAGGGTTTTTATTCTTTTTAATATAAATGGGTTCATAAGTATCTAGCTCGCGCATCGATGTTACCGATTTCATTAGTATTAAATTATCTGTATTTATATTATGTCCGGTTCTTACCATATGTTCCGCAAAGCCAGATATATCTGCTCTCCCAAGTCGGTAGTGCTAAATATGTTCTTTATACCTAGTTTCGATAGACCTCTTTGTCTATCCAATGTAGACTTTCTTACAATCATCACATGTAATTTTATGAATTCCCGACTTTTGTTTCACTTCCGATTTGCCTTTAGGATCTCCTAAAAAGTTACGAAGTGTGTTAGACGATTTATAACCGATTTTCATATTTTCGTCTTTTACGACTCTGCTAATTCCTTCCGTTATCTTATGAAAAGGTAATATTAAAAATTTATTTTTGTCACAGAGTTCTATCGGAGTAAGCGTTGTGGAGTTTCTAAGGTGTTGCCTATCTATTCTTATCGACTCGATTAACATCGACAGAGAAGTAACCATTGTGTTTTCCTATGTTTTTAATATATTTTAATTCTTTTTCCAATCTGTTTTGACTTAACGGGAATTTAATTAATCTATTTACCAGGAGATTAATGGCGGACTTCTTATGTTGATGACGGTGGTTTGAATCTGCAATTTTGAATCTATCTGTGTTGGTTTCTTTTCTGTTTATGTCTATTTCTAATTTACTGTTATTCTTAATTACTAAACTAACTAAGAAAGACGATTGTTCATTTCTTTTTCCGCTGTGAATTTAATCGAATCACATCGCGAGTTTCATTTTGTTAAGGAATTTTCCACCGTATATTTTGTGGTATCAAATATCGCAAATGTATCATCTACGTATCTTAGCCAAATTCTCGGAAAATAATCCTGCCATCATCGTTAGAACAGTCTGTGCCCGAATCGTATTTTCCGGTACTTCAAATAGGATCGTAGGTGTTGATAAAGTCACCGTACAAAGGCTCAATTCTTATAGTTTTGGCGGTCCTTGTAAAGTAATCAATAAATAACAAGGTTGTCATAGGAAAATTTACGACACTAAGTTTATTTTATTCTCGGAAATCTCCAAGTGTTTTTAAGAATTTCATTTTTCAATTGTGTTTCTGAAAGAAAAATAATTGAGGCGACTTGTTACTAGTAGTAAGCGAGGAAACCTAGAGCATCCGGTCGATAACAACAAAATCCGACGGTAGTAATTAATTATGTATGTTTCTACATCAGCAATTCGGAAAGGAATAAAAACAATATTAATTGAAAACGAATTTTTTTAAAGTGGTGAAACCTAACATTAATTATCATTTAATTATAAAGTTGACCTAGCTTTGATAGGCACTAAAAGCTTGTTGTTTAACTTTCATCCTTCCATACTAAAGACAAGGTGTCATTATCCGACGGGGAAATTTTTAGACAAAATAGCTGACATTTTCGTTTGTAAAAAAAAGAAATATTTCGCAACGGATTGGCAAAACTAAGCCCCCTTTTTCGCACTCATTAAGGAAGAGAAAATGTAAACTTTATCAATCTCCGCCTGATGCGAATAAAGTTAAAGAAACTCGATTGAGTTAAAAAAAGATTTGGAATTAAAGGGGATGAATACAGGGAAAATCTAACTAATTAGACGAACAGAAATGTTACATTAATTAAAGGGAAGATATAATTGGGGCGAGCCGCTTTTTATTTAATTTCCGGCAAGGTCCGGAGAAGTACATAGAGCAAACGAACGAAAGGGAACGTAATTGTCATACCGCAGCGCGCGGGAAAATATAAGAGCGATACTGCGGCAGCAATAAAATTGCGAATTGACGCTCAATTAACCATATAACCCTGGAGATAAAGTGAAAGTTACTCTAACTGCAAACAGATGTTGTTCGTCTAGCGAGGAGTCATAAAAAATGCTCAATTAGTGAAACCAGAAATGAGGTATAAGGAAACATGGCGTAGAACATTGCTTATAGTCCTGGAACGGTATAAAAAATTGTTCTTCTTAAGGACTGTTGGCGCATCCTTCCATAAATGGTCGTTACGCTCGGGTAGACAAAATTTAATTTATACGGCACTTCCTCAATCAAGGATGCAAATTATCTCTAAAACTATGCAGATTAGAAGTCAGCCGATAACGTGAAACCCACGCTCGTATGTATCACAACACAAGAACGTCAGAAAATGATGACCGCGATATTTTAATTGTGGCAGGAGCGAATTGTCTGTATCAGATTAATGTCTGGGAGTATATTGTCGCATTGTTCTAAAAAATTGTATCGTTCCTGGAAATTGAAATCGAATCTTTCCCGAAAAACAGCAACGTCTAAAATTCCGGAAGTAAGTTATGAAATCTTGTAATAATGATGTAGGTTTTATTTAAAATACATTACTAACCCATGAAACCTAGATCGTCTTGTGTGGACATCATACTCTTAGTGTTACACGATATTGGAAAATGAATACCATAAGTACTATTGGCGACCCCAATATTTCGGAAAAGTACATGTTTAGGTTGGGCTTTTTAAGGGTTTGTCTTTATAAAAGAAATATTGATTTCAAAAGGTAATTAGTAATTACCCTTACTACTGCTGTGGAAATTCAAGAGAATAAATTATTAGCTTCCTAGGTTAAACTTGATTTGTTTTCTTAACGATTTTTTAAAGAATTTATGGTCTTCAATTTACAGCTCTCCGCATAACAGGTCCGATTATACAATTCATTATTGTATGGAAAAGATCCAAATTAGATCCAAGACAGCAGGTCATAACGGCTGATCAAACCACTGCGAGCAACAAAAAATGTCCGCGATCAGTTTCTTAATTAATAGATTAGTAAAATTCCCATTGAATAAGAGTAGATATAATAAAGAATTGAAATACGTTAAGGATATAGCGATCTACAATGGTTTCTGTTCTACCGATGTCGAAAGAACGCTCAAGAAATTCCAATATAAACAATTTCTGATAAATTCCACAACCTTATGAGTCAAAAGAACCGCGAGAAAAGAGATTTGTTAAATAAAATCACAAAAGGAATAAATAGCGTTTTTAAAAGCCAAAATTTGGCACTCGCCTTCACTTTTCGGAATACGTTGCGTAACCTTCTGGTGAATCCGAAGGACATATCTTCTCAAAAACAAAGGTCGGGAATTTATGAGATTTCATGCGCCGACTGTGATAAGGTTTATATTAGAGAGACAAGAAGAGCTATAGAAACGCGGTTTAAGGAACATATCGCCCATTACCGTTATAATAGAACAGAAGAATCGAGTGTAGCGCAACACACGATTGAAAAAAATCATCGAATTACTTCCGATAATTTGAAATTATTAGGACACGTAAATTCGCCGCGAGAACTAGACGCCTATGAAACGATATATATTAAAAAAGGATCGAACTTACTAAATCGCAAAAATGGAATTTTAGAACATTCTAGCTGAATGAATATTTTTACCGAGAAAGAAAAGGGACATTCTGTATATTTTTCTTAAATGCGAGCCAACAGATGTTGCACGCGCAATGCTCATAAATAAACAACTACCCGCTATTCGGGTCAGGCATATTTCTTCCGATATATTAGGATAAGTGCGTCCATAAATTGAGATAGATGTACATATTTCCTATTTTAAAGGTGCATGTTAGATGTAACTTTCGTTATTCGGGAATTGGTTGACAATGAGAGCTGACGTGCTCTTGAAACATATGTCCCGAATTTTATTAAATCAATTTGTGTGGTGTGGATTTCCCGATACTGCGTATTAGTGATTTCTAAAATAGCAAATGCATTTTATTAGGTACAGAAGTTTATGTAGCATATTGTTGCAAATAATATTTTATTTATTATGCACAACAATTTACACCATTTGTTCCGTTCTTACTGTGATACAAAACCTATTAGACTGACCCTTATTATACCGTTATACTAGCCTAATCCGCACCAAACACATCCTCACTCATCCCTTTTACACCGTCTCGAATTATCTGCCCCGTCGGTTTCACTCACATACACCAAAGTTACAAAATACTCACAATAGATAGATATGTAGTTACTAAATCATTATTTTATTTATACAATATACGTATATCATGTAAACTACTGACAGGGCTAACAACATGCAAATGTTCATGAAGAGAATACATTTTCTGTATTATATTATATTTTAGCACGCACGAACTACAGTTTGGGATTGCTCTGCGGCAATTATTGGTGGCTGGAATACTATAATGAATCTCACAAAGACTAAAGTTCATATTCGATCTTAAGCAGATATAATCGTGCTGATTAAAATACCGTAGAACAGTGGTTCTCAAATTTTTTTAGCAAGGGAGCGTCAGTCAATCTGGGAAATATGTGCGGAGCCCCAACACCTGCTTTTATTATAGTAATATACATACATGCATTCAATACAGTAACAGCTAACAGGACACAAATTTTAAAATAAGGAAAATCAAATTTCAAAACAGTGAAACTAAAAATATTTTAATATAAATTCAAACAATTAAAATTACATCTTGGGCTAATGGACGATATTGTATTCTGCTACTACAAAGTTCTTTGATGTTAGGCTTTATTGAAGAGGGTTGCAACCTCATACCAAATTCGTTTTCGTGGAAACATAGACGGAGAATCCATTTTTGCACAGATATTAACTCACAAGCGGCAGAAGAAATAGAACAGCTCTTTTCGATAATTGTGGATATTCTTTTTGAATATATTAATACTTTGCCTTTCCGGAGATGTGAGGGCAATGATTTAAATTTCCGTATAACTACATGATCCGTGAAGACCTTGCAGGTATTTGAAGGAAAAAAAACTTCTGGTTTATTAAGGAATACGTAAGTGCACAAGTGAGTTTTTAGATAATTGCACCATTCGTGCTCCGTTGAACATTAATATATTCCACTTATTATAACCTGCAATCAATCCAACTTCGGTTGGGTTATAAAGTATCTTGTACTCTACAATATAGAAAAGCCTCTTTCAATTCCGTCGCTGAATAAATCTTGCGACAAATATTAAAAAAGTGTCGCAATATTTCATGCACATACGCTTTTAGATTCATATCTGTAGCTATTATTGAAATAGCTTCTATTGTGTAGAGTTATAAAAAAGCTTCTTGGATGACGTTATAAGGAATTAGAATTCAATTTAAAAATATTACTTACTACCTACGCGACGAACAAAATCCGAGTACAGATTTTTCCATGATTTATTTTCGAAGTGTGAGGCAGTTTAAAGCGACTGTATACTAAATCGAAAGAATCAATTAAAAACGATAATAGGAACAGCCAATGTGCTCGCAACAATAAAATTTTAACGCAAAGAATTTCTTTTTAATTAATATGTATTTTTTTGGTCTAGCAAAAATTTGTAAAGGTTATATGTATCAGTAGTAAAAAGCGCCTTTTGGATTGAAATAAAGTTTTTATTACATGCTACGTAGTAGCATACAGCCATATGTAAGCAGATGTACCTCAGTTCAATAGAAAAGGGTTTCTAATTTACCAATCCAAATCAGTAGCTGTAAACGAATAACATAAATTGGTATTCTATGTTTTAAACTCTCCTTAATATGTATCCGTTACTTGGTCAACGGAAAAATTAATATACATAATTAAAAAAGGGATTTTTATTATTTCTCTGGGCTGTAACAAGTAATTTTATTATCACATCACTGAAAGAAACATCATCAGAAGTGCCAAATGAACTACCAAGAATATTAATCAATATTTGTGCGGATAAACTGTGCACTCCAATGATCACCTCATCCAATGTATTAAAATCGAACAAATTGAGAAAATAGTTTGTTTGGGCATCACTAGATAAAATAGATTATATATGACACAGGCATTGTCTGGGCATGGCTGCTTTCGGGGGTATCTATATGCAAGAAATAGGGCCGATACTGAAGGCTGTATATATTGTGGACACAGCGACACCCCAGAACATACACTTTTTACATGCGCAAGATGGACTCAAACCCGCGATACGTTTAGGACGGCCACGAGTGTATGCTTTTCGATGTACGTCGTCGTCAGAGGCATACTGGCAGCAAAAGAGATAGAGGAGAGACGCTAAAGACCTTGAGCAGTGACAGCCCCCATAACGAAGTAATACCAAAGTGGCTCCGTTGTGGGAGCGAAAGAGGGGGTGGCTTTTAATGGGTATACGGATGCAAGAGTATATCGGAATCGCACACTACTTTCGAAAGGACCATAAGTACCTAATGCCCATAAACGGTTTTCCACCCATACAAAAAAAGATAATATAGATTACAACAGAATTTTCAATCAGAAAAATTGTGTAAGAAGTTGGAACGATATTTTTGTGGACAAGACAAGAAGTGGCGTCGATATTATTATGTTGAGGTACCTCTAGACTATTCTATGGATTGATATTTTAGGGTTCGTAAAGATTCTCAAGCTCCCCTTTCTATCGAATAAACCTTTTTGGATTACATATTACGATATGACAAACAAAATGAAGAAGATGAATCTTAAAAAATATTTTATACTCAAGGGAAGAACGTTGTATATTCAATCAAAAAAAAATGTATTTCAACACTTGATAAATTTACACTATTATGAATTAATCAGATACATTGTGGGTGGTTCTGTAATATACATACTATGTAAATATATGCACGTGCCTTCTGTGCTGAATACGGAGTAGGCTTATCGTTTGACGTCATTGACACCCCATCGTAAATAATCCTAATTTGTTGGGTTATCGTAACGTTTAATCCGCGCCCGTAAACAGAAAGATAACATAACACACGCTAGCATCATAACGGATCTCAAAAATTCGATAAGTTTCAATATACTCGTATGTACAAATGTATGCAAATACATTTGTACTTAAACTTAATTAAAAAACTGATTCAGCTAAACAGTTTTGTTTAACCTGTGTGCGTTTTATTTGCACTTCCGTTAAATGATATTTTGAAACGATAGTGGAATTTAGTTTTCCCAAATGTAATTTATTTATTTAGCGCATAGGATCACATAAACAAACGTCTGATTTGAAAACAATCTATTGCGTTTTCTGTTGCGCCCAGGAGATCGGTAAAGTTGCCTTTATAGAACTTCAGAGTGCACTCTTGAACGATGCGGCTGATAGCCTGTCAGCTCCGCAATCGCACACCGAAGAGGTAACCTTTCCCCATTTAAAGAGCATGCCGTTTGAATTGATACTTTATCGATCCGACACAAGAAATTAGAGTTTAAATGCGCGGTTCAAATTTTAAGCTCTCAGTAACCTTAAATCTAACTTCTACAGCTATCTTCCAGACAGAGATCGTTGTCGTGGAGTAAACTTGAAGAAAAGTACGAAAAGCATTAACATCTTAGAACACCTAGGAACACGTGAACGAACGGATAATATTTTAAAAGTTAATAGTTTTAAGTATCTGTTAATTTTGGATGTTATGACACTGGCTATGGATAAAACAGTAGTTTGTATGTCGGGGTAAATTAATGTGGAAAGAAACAAAGCGTAGGCTACAATTCCTTCTGACATGGTCAGAATGATGAGTACCCAAGGTGTTCTTCCGGCTTGCCCTAAACACTAAGATATCGGGTATTAATAACATATTCACAGCGGTCCCGTTGAATGGAGGGTGCTTCGAACCCCAACTCTTATATACATAATGCATAAAAAATGTGACACACGAAAGCGGAATATTCATCTGGAGCGTCAACAAGCAAATTTTGTCGTGACATAATGGAACGAATCCCTTAGCATATCCCAACCGAAAGCTATTTACGCGTTATATTCTTTTTGACATTTACGTTATTCAAATACCTCTGTTTCCTTTATAGACGCATAAGAATTATGACCATAAAAATAATGCTTGTATCTCTATATAGGTATACGAAGAGAAACAATAAATAAATAGGATATATTCTCACTGCCGTACACGTGCCTACTGGAGTTTCGAGATAACCCGCATCGAAAAAAAAAAATACAAATGAAGGCCGCCTCCCCTCTTGGCTTATGTAGGATCTGGTGTGGCTTGGATTATCGGAAATCGGGCGAGTCGTAACGGGCGGAAGAAAATTCAAATCTGAAAGTTGTTCAAACAGTTTATGTTAGTGTACCTACTAGGGAACGAGTTTCACAGGTTCTCTTAGTGTGTGTGAAAATCCGCAAACCTTTCAATTAAATTAGGCATGGACCTTCACCATATGTTGTCACATTACATACATATACGCTTCTGATTTTATTGTAATTCAATATTTAAGTAATTTGGTAATATAGATTTTGGTTGGACTGAATTAGGATTTTCCTTTTTCTAGTATTTACAGTAAAGTACTTGTGTAAGCTGAAGGTGGGCGTATATATACTAATATGTATGTACAGACAAAGAATATTAAATCTTTAATTATTTAATAAATATTAAATTAATAAAAGACTATTGTTGCAACCCCTAGCACAAGCGTTTTTATTATCTACAATTCTCGAAGCACATCACGGGTCGTCATAAAAATTCCGGCATCTATTTCGTCAGTTCTAACAGCGATCATTGTTTGGCAGGCAATAGTTTTTATGGCTACTACGCCTGCAATTGCTGTCGTATTTAAGAAACACGGACCATCCAAAGCAATTTCCAAAAGCAATACTATTGTGCACTTACTAGTAAACTTCTACTTTCTTCCTGGCATTTGATCATTATGTCCACAGTAATTTTTTCTTAGTAGGTGCAGGATATCGGTTTCATTAATGTTTTTGGCCCGAGCTTTTAAGGAGTATAGGACTCAAACGTTCAGCATCCATAATTAATGAATATGGAAGGTACTATATATCTCCAGCAAGATTACGATAATAATCGACCCAATCATTTGTCCATCAATTCTGTGTTCCTACCATGTCATAATTGATATAATTGCATTTTATCGTATTTACGGTATTGTATTGATATTCAGAGAGAACTGGAAGCCTTAAGCACTGTTTAGCCAGTACTTAAGAAGCCAGCATTCAAAAGAACTTTTTCACCTACAAATCAACGCAACGGTTAGTTCAAAAGTTCAAAAGATATTCATGCTGTACCAACAATTAAATCTCAAGTTATCCATTGGTAGCATCATCAGGATGGGCAAAATCATCACCTATAACGCTTCGAGTTTTGATAAGAGATTGTATATATGGGTTTTGAGTATTTGAAAAATTCCGGAAATGGCGGGAAGGTTTTCGCGTTCAACGGGGTTGACCCGTCGTGTTACCGTGGTCTTTTGGAGCTACCTTTTCGGCAGAAGGGGCTACACTTACATATATTAGTGACGAAACGTCGAGTTTCATTATCATCATTATATTTAGTTTGTATGGTGGTGTATCATTATGTTTTAATATTTTATCTTACTATGACAGGATTCAATCCCCGTAACCCTCATAATATTTGAAAAATTCGTCTCTTATATTAATTTCAGGATGTTAAGTTTCGATAGCAACAATATCAAGGTTTGTGGGTGTTTTGGGAATTCCTTTTTGGGGGATTTTTGGAAAGAATATGCATACAGGTTAACGGATTAGTGTGGCAAAGCTCGATATATCCGTTATCAATAAAAGTTATTTATGAAAATTGTATACAGTCTTAAACTTATGTATTAAAATAATTTAAAAAAATCTCACTTTTTAGAAGGATCTTAAAATATCTTAGAAATTAATGACTTTAGGTATAGAGAGTGCTTAATAAAAATGAAAGTACCTATACTATTCTTTCTTCTTATGATATAAAATACACGCTGTTCCATTTAAAATAATCGAAAAATTAATGTATCTGGGTTTTGACTAGCCCTGTACTCAGTTTTGACAATTTTGAAACTATAAAACTGGTCGAATATCAAAAATCTGTGCATGTAAAAAAATTCAAACTGTGTCGTTTGCAGTATAGAGGACCTTGAACTGAAATTTGACAATTGACCATAACTTCTAAAACACACCGTATATTTCAATAAAATTGTAGATTAGAAATGTGAGGCACCAGCTTAGTCTAAATCTGAAATAATATACAGAACGTTCCATTTAAGAAAACATGTTTGGTTCACTCTGACGTTACACCCTCCATATATAAAAATAATTTTAAAATGGAAAGTTTAAGAGGCGCTATAATTTTCTTAAATAGCTTTCCTTGATATTTTATGACATCGGATATCTCGAACTTTACCACACTAAAGCGCCATCCTGTATGTAATATATACAACAATGAACAAAAAGGAGAAATTCGACACTAAATATGCATCGCCGTTTGTGTTTCTGAAACAAATCTTATATCGAACTAAATGGACAATTTATTTTGATATTTGAGAAGAAAAGAATAAAATCCCATTTTGTCGACGTATATTATTACGTATTTCCGTAATACGGATTACGTATTCTCTGTTCTGAAATAAATTCTTTCTGCGGAAGCTCACTTATTGTTATCTTTATATATTTTTTACGACTGATGTAACTAATATTGACAATCGCTGCTGACAAACAGTAGCTCCCAATTTTCGTCGAGCAAATTTGCTTCCGGGCAGAATTATACTTTATACCCAATAAAAGAAGAGTAGTGGAAATAAGTCGATTTACGAGACAGGATAAAGGAGAATTCCTTCACGGAGTGACATTAAAGATATTAGCAAATACTGTTCCTTTACTACGGCTAAATAAAGACGCAAACGAAAAGAAAAAAAAACCCTTACCACAACAGCTAATTTCATTACGCTCTATTGGTGTGTACAATGTTACTTTCTCTGCACTGAGGTTCCTATCAATCCTCAGCGTACTCTATATCCACATTTTGCGCAAAACCTGGCGCAAAGTTAATCAGAAAACGTAACAAAATTAATTAATCATATTGCTTGAGGTAATCCAATAAGGCGAGTCCATCACGTTTGAAACTCAGTTCAGAAGATTGTTTCGAAGCCCCTCCTGAGAAGTTTTGCAAAATGTCGCATATAATTTCAAATCATTGTATCAATTGCTACAAGAAACTTCTTCGATTTATTTTCCATCCAAAAATATACATATATGAGAATCCATTGAAAGACATTAGGGAATCGGTTAAAGAAAAATGTAGAAATACATTTGCATTAGTTTATAAATCAGTGTTTCTTCAAGTTCAATGAAATCTGTAACAAGTCTAACAGGAAATTCGGACCAATATCAATTCCTTATCGCGTCCCCGTACAGCCTTAGCCTACGGATTTCGATCTATTCCTCCTAGCGGTGTTCGCATTATTTCGAGTTCCTCGAGGGAATGAAGAGGCCTTAATCTCACTCGAGTAAACATCTTACTTCCTTTGACGCACGTTAGCTTGTGTACTCAAACTTTCAATGCGTTTGCTTGTTCTGTGTCTTAGACCCTAGAATATCAACAAAATTATTGTACGTATACAAATAGAACTACATATAATGTGGTAAGTGAGGACTATAGGTTGGTATCACTAATACACACCAAGTCCCGAATGTCTCATTCGGGACACTTGGTTCACAATGGGAGCCCACGTGTTCTCGAAACGTATGAACTGAAATAATCAAATACTGAATGTAAAATCATGCAATATATATACTAATATATATGTAAAGGTTAAATGTAAAAAAGGAAGTAGCTTTAGGCTTTTATATACTTCTATTTATAGTTTTTTTAAATATATTGTGTAATTAATTATGTTTTGCTTTAATAATAATGATTTATTGTCGTGAATTGTATATGTCGACAGTGTTTATATGGAATATAAAGAATACAACACACAAAATAGTCAGTATGATAAAAAGGGGGTCTTATTGTTCAAATATTCGTCAACACAATAAGAATTATGGCTATGCGGATACGGTTTAAAAAAATTTCTAACTGAATTTAATGTTGTATACATCTGAAGTATGGGTTGTAAGGAGCTGTTTTATATATGCGAATACTTATATAATTCCTGGAACGTGTGACCATATTACTATATATATCCTTATTTATAAAAAATATCTTTTCGTTCTGCTTATTTCACATTAGTACTTCCAATAAATATAGCGACCAGAAGGGTAAAATCTTCAAATTCCTAAGTAAAGGGCGGCAAGATATCAAGGATGATATTGTTTTGATAAATAAAAATTCTCGCTGCACATTGATTTGATTTGATTTCGACCCCAATGCAGAGAAAGGTCTTTCACATCCCTTAATACTGTGGCCTTGAGGCCTATTGTATCACTCTGCATTCGATTATATTCTGATTATCCGAACAAATCTACCCCCTGACAAGGTTTAGTAGAGTGTGCGTCAAATCCTTTTTCCGATATGCCCCGCAGTGTGTTTATTGCACCTGATAGATAGTTTCTCCGGTGGCTGTGTAGGTGTTTCCTTAGGATGCCGTGTCTAGTAAGTAGACACGTCATCACCCTAATCTGCGTTTTGCTAAGAGACGCAGCATGGTTTCCACGCCACGGCTGCAGGAAGTCCGTATCATAGAGCTGAAGGAGATGTTGTCAAATGCTCCTTCTATGTCAAGAAACGCTGCAACCGTTAATTCTTTTGTTGCATTGATGTTTCCATCTTGACAATCAGCGGATGCAATGCACTTTCACATAATTTCCCTGGTTGGTATGCATGCTGATTAAGGTGTAATGGCCTCTCTACAAGGGAGGTGTCCCTAATATGCGTCTAAAGCAGTTTTTTATCGTCTTCAACATGAATGACGACAGGGTTATCGGCCTATACATACTACGCCTCAGCGTAGTTAGTCCGCCCAGGTTTCGGTATAAAGACAACCTAGCCCTGTTCCACGGTAATGGTACATAGCCCAACTCCAGACTGGCCCTAAATGGCCCACAGAGTTTCGGTGTATGCCCTAGGGTCGCTGTAGTAAGGCAGAAAACATTCTGCCAGGACCATGAGACTTATAAGCCTCAAAAGAGTCATGCACATGGTGTCGAACTTCAGGAAATTATAGCGTACGGAGAGTCGACGTAGGAAAAATAACATAGACGAAGAATATCGATATTAATTGCATTCAAATTTCTTATTGCAAAATATACGAGGGGTTCGATTTCAGTGCAATGTTGCACAAATTTTATATCACAGGCTACTGTCGAATCCAATAATTGAACAAATTCACATTCAGCAATAGATTTGCCGCAATATCTAACATAGGGCCCTACTACTTACACTTGTAGATATCCCTAAATGCAATAGACCTATTTTGAATCCAGTAACCCTAAGACCGTTCATCTATGCCCATTCACTCATTCGGGAAATAACAGCTTGGATAGAAACAAAACCCAGTGTGGAATCGCCAGTAATGCAACTGGCGTCGTGTGCGTACTGACAGACTAAGGATGCGGGCAACGACGTTAACATAAATTATCAACAAGGTATGTCCGAGAACAGATCCGTAAGGGACATTACAGTTCATTTCCACCATAGAAGGAAAAAAGTCCTTCATTTCATCAGCTAAGGTACTCTTAATTGTCACAAAGGATCTGCGGCTGGTTTACAGGTAAGCAGGCTATAAGAAACCGCACAGATTCTATACATTAACATCTTCCGCAATAAGATCTTATGTACAAAATCGAAGCCCCTTATCAGATCGGAGAAATAACCAATCACAGCGTTGCTCCTATGGATTTTCCTATACGCACAATTTAATGCACGGTACTTAGTATAAATTATTGATTTACCAGACGTTGAAACCGATCTGATTGTTCGAAAGAATATTAATATACTCACGATAGACCAGTAATCGAGCATTTATGATCTATATCAAACACTTTTGAAATTGCTGTCGGGATAGCAATTGGTCTGTACTTGCAAGCATCGTATTTGTTTACAGTTTCTAGATTTTTTATCTATCAAGGAAAAAACACCGTTGAGTAAACAGTTTTTAACAACATTAAGCAACGGCTCCGCCATATATCATGCAGCAAGCTTTAGAATAAAGCACGGCACATCGTCGATACCAACCAACCGAATTCTTATCAGCAATCTCGAGTAGAAACCGCTCAATCTTGCACCTGTCAGAGGGACCATAAAGAAGCAATTATTCACTGATGACAGTTTGTCAAAGGTATTAGATCAAAGTTATAAAAAAAATAAACAAATATTTCACAAATATTTTGAGAGTCAACTGCAAGGTCACTCTTTGTATAAAGTAATGATATTTTCATTTTATTATAAGACGATTTCGTAACTTCATTATTGATATTCCAGTAAGTTTTGCTCTTATTATTAGAATGTGCTATTTTATTTCTATAGAATGCCTTTTTAGTATTATTTACTAATAGCGTATGTGGTTGTTTTAATGTTTTTATTTCTCCTGTAGCAAATGTAAAGATATAGTAGATTAAAGAAGTTTGAGAATCACTTTATCATAATTAAGTTTGCGGAAACTCCATCCGCAGTTTGTGAGTGCAAACAGGAAAAACTTTTACAGAAAGCGAACTTCTTCGGTGTTACTATCATAGTAGGAAACTTACATGACATCGGAAACTCCTTGAAACAGTAGAAGAGCGAAACATCAACTGGGAACAATACTACAGGTAGCTCCTTTAAAGAATATGAGATAAATCTATTCAATTTTAATGCACCTTTTACCATTAACATGTTTAGAGGAGGACATCCTGTACCTCTACCTAAACTACAAATTTATGTCATAAATGCTTGTTTAACATTCAAATAAATATATAAGGTACACTTCAGAAAATCAATTTTTTCATCGAAAAACTAGGGAAGATATTGGTCCAAAAGGTAAAGAGTTATGGCCAACGAGATTTCTCACTTACTCACCCGACTATGACCATTATTGCGCAGGATTTTATATTAAAAATATGACCCGACTCTTTTTTAGGTTTTCTGAAAGTATTTTTAGATGTATTGCTGGGAGAGAAAAAATATATTGTATTCACCCTTTTCATTTAAAAAATCACTTTTATTGAGCAGCAAAAAAATCACAATCCTAGTGGAACAATTAGAACGTTAATTTTCTCGAAATATACGTATCATAATTTTATTAACTGGGGCGTATACTTTTAATAAAAGCGTCTGCTATACTAGCGTAATGTATGGCTGCTACAACATAAGTCCTTTCAGCTTATTCATCTTTTAACTCTTGTTTCATCAAATATAGAACGAACGAAAACATCACGGAGTTTATTGCGATAGCAAAGCATAAATTTTAAACATACCCTTAAGTAAATCTATATTTATTACGGGCGGAATCGTTTATTTGATGTTGGAAATTTCGCAGAGCTATTTATTGACCATCCCATTCTGAATATTTATGTATTTATTTTCAATATATTCACATATACATACGTACGGCATGTATAATAGCTTATGCTCGGGTTATAAATATTAATTTTCTGTAAGCAAAGATGTTTGTGTTTCTTTAGGATTTGTATTTTCAATACAAACGGAATATGTGCTCTCTAATGATTAATTTCTGCATTACCTGCTTGCTTTCCTACGTAATATTAAAGCATAAGGTATCTAACTTTCTATCCGCGAATTGAAGTGTTAAAACCAATGAAGAAAAATCATAATTATTGTTCTCTTACTGGTTATTTTTTTGATTCTGGGTTTTTTAATATACCTAAGCGCTATGACTGTATTTATATTAGCTTTGAACTTGCATATTTTACAATAAAATGATTCAACAAATGAATATCGTGTTCGCAACGGCAAAGGATCGTTAATTTTAGAGTAAACGATGCCTAGGCTTACGGTGATTCGATGTGTACGGAAATAATTTTTTGAGCATTTTTTGCTCAGCTAGCGTCTGTAATACTCGAAATTGTAAAAAGGTGAAATACTTCCCTAGCGAAAACGAGTGAAGAGCAAAATTAAAAGTCATACATCATTTTTCTATAGGGAAAATGGGAAACATTACGGCTAATGGAAAGTCCACATGAACTAAAACGTTCAACTACCTCCCTGTTGGCTTAGCCATTCTGAAGAGTTCCGCTGCTTTTGTAATGTATTAATTCAACGCCTGAGGGAAGAATGATACGTTACGATCTTGATATATGTGTAACTGCAGGCTGATGCATTCTAGGGATTATGGATACAAATAGGAGCTTTATATTATTGCACTTCTATGTGAACTGATTATAAATTTAAATTTGCTGCTAAAAGTCGTATTTCTAAAGAAATATGTAGTAATAAAAAAATGCTTTCTACAGAATGTCACCGTGATGTATAGGCATTCCTATAATGATCAGATATATTTGTATAGATGACAAGGAATTCGTCGTGTTTGGTAGAAGTAATAATCCGGGTTCCTCTTTAGCTACTAGTTGATGGATGTTAGTTTGACATATTCTACCAGATTTCTAGCTATGATTTTAATTTCTTCTTTTGATTATTGATTCCGTTCTAATTTTCTTTATTTGTAATTACACTATTGTTGTAGTTTTTATTTTGATTAAACTTGTTACTTTTTAATTTTTTTTCAATACTTTTCTGTTCTTCTCCATTCATTACTGAAATGATTTATTCTAGGACAAAAAGGATTATTGATTGAGTTCTGGTGTCGAGGGTAGATAAATGATTCATTATAAAACTGAGCACTTCAAATTGGATTTGATCTACCTTGTCGCAAACATTGCAGAGAAGGTTTTCAAAAAAAAAAACGGCTTTATATAATGGATATAGGCATTATATTTCGTTGACATTGACACAAATAAGAAATTTAAAAGGAGAATTGATTAATTAAAAAGAACAAATTATGGGAGGATGGAAAGAGTATTTCGAAAACCTATTAAGCGGTGATAAAAATAAGAACTGCATTATGTGGGAAGAGGGAAGTGAGGCACATCAAGGACATGATATAGAAGAAGAAGAAGTAACCCAAGTCATTAGAAAATTAAAGATTGGAAAATCCGGAGGATATGACCAGATCACTGGAGAGATGTTGAAGAATTCAGTTGGGGATGGTATAGACATTCTAACCCGGGATTTTAATTGGTGCTGGAATGAAAGAAGGATACCAAAAGACTGGGAGATAGAAATTATTCCTATTTTTAAGAGTGGAAATAAACACGACTGTATTGATTATGGAGGAATTACCCTGCCAAGTATAGCTTGCAAAGTACATGAGAGAATACTTGAACAAAGATTAGGATATGAAGGATATGAAGTTGAACCAAACATGGAGCAAATATACAGAGTTGCTTTAGAGATAGTAGAAGTGCACACATTGAAAAAGCTACAAGAACGTACCCGAGAATTTGGAAAAGAATACCTCGTGGCTTTCTTAGACCTAGAAAAAGGGTTCGACAAGGTGCCAAGAAAAATAATAACAGATAGTCTAGGAGAGAGGAGAGTAACAACCAAGCCACAGCGAGCAAGAGACAGCGCTCACAGAAATAATAGAAATGTAGTTAGAAGCCACAATATAGAATCACAACAATTCAGTGCAAACGTGGGACTTAGACAAGGAGGAATATTAAGCCTAATACTCTTCAATATTTTAATGGATGACGTGATAAAGAAACAAGAATCTGAATGTATGCAATGAAGGATTAACGCCTAGAAGCTCAAAAATAAATGTAAATAAGACTAAAGTCAAGGCACTAAGAAAAACGGCCATGGGGTATAAACATAAAAATAGACAAGAGGGAGATTGAGAAAGTAGAAGTCTTCAAATACTTGGGAGTGCACATTAATAACATCGGAACACTTGAAACAGAAATACCCACTAGAATAGAGAATACACCAAAATTATACCACATGAGAAATGCATTTATAAGGAAAATAGAAATATGGACGACACCTAAGTTGAGTGTTTACAGAAAAGTGTCCCTTATTACTCATACAAAAGGGTTTACTTCCAATTATTCCAATTATATTAATGATAATACAATTTCCTGAACTTTTCTAACACCATTAGACGTAATTTCTTGTTAAATATTTGGAAAGTTATCGATTGTCATATCTGAGTCTAAATTATTCAGGAATAATTTAGACTCAGATATGATTGATTCAATCATGTAGATTTTTTCTTCTTCTAATTTACAGTAAAGAGTATATGAAAGATGGCCCACTTAAAATTTATAAGCCACAAGATTGCTTTTACATTGAATTTTAGATTAAAAGAAAACTGATCCGCTCCCACGAAGAAACAAAAAAATATGCGACGTGTTTTAACTTATTCGTTTCGATTTATAACAATTGTGGGAAATATCTTTCCCTAGAACTGGGAAAACTTTCGAAATGGGAAAAATATAAATCTTCTCCCGATAAATACACTTTTAAATAGGATAGCGGATCATCCTTAAACACACTTTCAACTTGGAAAACTATTCCAGAGTTTTATATCGGAATATTTCCGCTCCAAAGTGATCGTGAGGGAATTTACTTATAAATAGACATGCGTGTTAGTAATTTAAAAATTAGTAGCGTTAGTGTAACAGTTTGTGTAGATGTTGCGCGTTTCAATAAAGAGTGATTAATACAGAAGCGAAACTGAGCTGGGCGCCACAGGCGTGCGCTTGGTAGGTACATAAAATAAAATAAATAGCCAGTTGTAATTTATGAAACCTAGTGTAACACTTGGCGTTTTGATTCTATTCATTTATTTATTTCAGAATGAGCAAAGGGTTTCGTTGGCTAATAAAGTAAACGGTAAATTACCATCATTGTTAAGCATATAAAAAATAAGAATTGCTTGTCCGATCGTCGCCGTGCTGTGCATTGCTCACGTGTAATTTATAGTCGATTTTCATCCAGCATGTTAGAAATATACAGCAAACAAAACATTTAATTTTTGCGCCATAGTACCCTAAATCCGAGTATTTGTTTATTAACGACAGAAACGTTGTGATTCCAACCCAAAGCTGAGGCGTTGCGAGATAAGCTGTCTGGTAACCACCACCCCAGCCGTATTAGGATCGTTCCACCAACTCTCCAACCACAACACGGCCAGCGGTTGAGCGGAAGCTCTACCCAATTCTTTGCCACCAGTAGTGATTACCCAGAAACCTGCGATAGGATTGCTCTCGACTGGCTGGGGTTGCTTCCTAGGGTCCGTCGATAACTCACCTGTTTTGGGAGGTGACAAATGCCTTCCCCTTACAGGCACTGTCGGCAAGACAAGCATTACCTACCAGATATGTCACGCACGGCTGCCACAGTCGAGGCGTTGCGAGGTCGGCTCTCTGATAACCACCACCCCAACTGTTTTAGGATCGTTCCACCACCTCTCTAACCACAAGACGGTCAACGGCCAGGCCGAAGCCATGCTTAATTCATTGCCACCAGCTGCAGACGTCTGTTGCCCAGAAACCTGGGATGGGATCACCTACGACTAGCTAGGGTTGCCTCCTAGGGTTCGTCGACAACCCACCTGCTTTGGGAGGTGACAAGTCCCTCCCCATTACAAGGACAGTCGGCAGGACAAGCAATACCTACCAGATATGACACATAGGGCTATCACAGCCGAGGCGTTGCAAGGTTGGCTGTCTGGTAACCACCACCCCAACCGTTTTAGGATCGTTCCACCAACTCTCCAACCACAAGACGGCCAACGGCTGGGCCGAAGCCCTAACTAATTCATTGCCACAAACTGCAGATGTCTGTTGCTCAGGAACTTGGGATAGGGTCACCTACGACTAGCTAGAGTTGTCTCTTAGGGTACGTCGACAACCCATCTGTTTTGGGAGCTTCAAAGGGCCTCCCCATTACAGACACGGTTGGCAGGCCTACCTACCACCCATGTTATGTCGGGTGCGTCGCCCATTACCCTATGAAATATAGATTGGGTAAACCTCCCCCCGACTTTATGGGTAAACGCTGGGTGGTCAACGTTTATCCACAACGTTTTACAACAGTCCGTAAATTTACACATCAAAAGGAATACGCATCACACGTTCATCCCTGTCGAAGACCAGATCATTACTGAGAGCCTACCGCGAGTGCGAGTGCGGACCTAGCCATAACTACGCCCCTGACGTGCAGTCCAGAATTTGCTTCTTTAGTGATTAATCTAGCAAATTATGTGTCGCTTTGTAAAATAATTGAAGGTTCATGCTTGTGTTAGCGGGAATACCAACAACTGTGTGAACGCGATAATAGAACATGCTACAACATGCTAAGAATATAACTTGATTTTGGTTATAAAATTTAATATATTGAACTAAGGAAACTACTATGAATAATCAATCACCTCAGACTACTGAGGTGTTAAAAATATCTGGAACATGCATTGCTTATCAACCAATTTTGGATATTTTATATTGAAAACTAACAAATTAGAAAAGCGTAAAGTAAAGCACGTTAATAATAATAAATAATATTGATTAATTATAACATCGTCTATACTAAGAGAATACGCACAAAAGAGGTGAAGGTATTCCTAAGGTTCTATTCCACTTAACCTCAAAGTGTGGGTGCAAGGTTTATATATTCTGAACAAATGACTGTGAGCAAATCTCATTTGAGCGTGTTGCATATATATGTTATGCATACATAGGTCAAAATTTGAAAAAAGACATTTAAAAACAGCACATTGCTGGGCAGACTATCACTTCGCGTCTATAGGAAGCCTGATTATACAAAGAAATTTTAATAATTCGATATTACCTAGGTACAATCTCATTTTCGTATTTCATTCTATTACGTTATATTCAGGAAATTCTTTCATGTTTTCTTGCCTCGCAGATTTCATATTCATCTAGAATTCAAATACGGCGTCTGATACTCTCGCATTTCCTCCTGAAATTTTTGTGTACGGTAACAAGGTACCCTCTCGTCGCCCTTCTACGTGCCACTGATAAAAAATGCGTGAGAAACGTTGAGTCATACACAGTGCTCCTAATTATAGACACTTTTTCATTCGGTATGTTTATTTTATCTCGCAACTAACACGGCGATAAATCATTTAAAAATGTATTAAATAAATTTAGTGACATTGATTAATGTTGTAAATAAGAAAGGTAAATTTGTTACTTCCTTTTGGAGGAGTACAAAGAACAAGATTATTTCAAAAAGCTTGAGACTTTCTCGCCAATCCCAGGTCCAAATCCCCAGATTTGAATCATTTAACACGTCGTGTTTACATATCGAGTAATCTAATACCTAAACGGATGAAAATAATTAATTAATTTTTTTAGTAAAAATTCATTAAATTTTTTTTTATGCCCCAGCAGACATTTTCAGCGTGAAAGATTAGTTAGATAAATCTAGTGTCGGCGTAGTCGTGTAAGCGATTTTATGAGGCAGGCATTGAGCGGTTTCCAACTGTATTAGAGAACTTTCCCTTCCCGTCTGTGCACTTAACGAAAAACAAACATAGATGAAGTTTTATTCTCGTTTTTACACCGGTAGGTTGAAGCTTTTTGCAGCATAAGTAATCGATAATTGTCGTCGTAGATTTAATTGTATTTACTTTTAACTTTCTACGTCTGAGATAATAGTTATATAGAGGTAAATATTAGCTTGACGAGACGTATTTGTAAATGCAAAACTGATATATGGATACTGGCTGGCATAAATAAACGTTGATATATTTCTGGGAAATTTTCAGGAAGGATGTATTTTCTTCGTACGAACAAAATACAGTAGTACTAGTACAATAAACGATAAGTTGCAGTAAGATATATTCGATTAATCATTGGCAATTAATCTATAAAATGGTTTTTGTTTATCCATTAACGTGATTTAGTTAAGTGTCACTGTATAGTAGCTTTCTTTAATCATAGGAGAGTGTAAAAAAGCCCTGCTGTTGGACAACGTGAATTGTCATAGATTAACCGAGTTTGAACGTTGCAGCTTAATCGTCCGGATTAGCCATTCCTGATATTGCTGATCGTGAAAGCCGAAGCGTCGCTGCTATTGCTGTGTATTGGCGAAGGTATGCAGAAAATAACGAGGAATAACAATGTTTACGGCCCGGACGTCTCAAACGCCCCGCTGCTAGTAAAGATCGTGTTCTTCGGCCTGTGGGTCTTAGGGATACTTTATCGTCAACAAAGGAATTATCACCAATTCCTTTGTTGATAGATGTTGATGTTGATGTGCATAGATTTAATTGATCAACAAATTTCCATACGATCTGCACATCTAAGATTCGATCGTTTGGGCTTAGATCGTACCGACGATTTCTTTGTTTACCTCTAACTCCACATCATAAAATTGCAGGGCTAGAGTGGTATAAAGAAAGGTTGCGCTGGAATGAGGAGTACAATCGAATCATCCTTAGTGACGAACGTCGATTTTGTTTATGGGCACATGGTGGTCGTAAAATAATCAGCGTAAATGTGAAGCGACGTAGAGGTCTCACTCAAGGTGTTTCGGTGTGGGAGTGTTTATATTTCATATTCCCCATATGGCTATCTGCCATGGAAGTAGATCTCTAATAGTAATTCGAGGAACATTAAATTCGTTACATCAATAATGTTCTTGAACCAGTGTTACAAAAGGAAACACGGCAATTTTAACAGATACGTCGTAGGAACGTTTAATTGAAGAAAGAACTCTAAAAAAAGAAGATGCCTACAAAACGTAATTTTGAAAATACAAATAACAATAAAGAAAAACTAAAAAAGAAACAGAAAAGTACTAAACCAAATAGATTGTATTCTTCAGAATCAAGTGGCGAAGAAAGGTTTTGTTTAGAATAGTGTGGTGCCTATTCTGTTAGCAAAGAAGACTGGTTGCAGTGTCGTCAATGTAAGCAGTGGGTACATTTTAACTGCAGTAGCAAAAGCCCCTACTACATTTGCGGACCCTGTGATTCCGGTGTGGATTCTTAGAATGTTGTATTATGCAACTATGTAAACATAATGTTGCATCTTTTTTATACCTAAGGCATATTTAGTTAGTATTAGTAAATCCATTTTACTTACTATGGAGTTTCAGGATATAGCTAATGTTTATCGTTTACCATGGCCTACTTGTTCTCCGGATGTGTCCGGACACGTATGGGATATGGTAAGACCGAAGATCAATAATTTACAACCACTCCCAAATAATATAGACATTATTCATCAGAGGATTTTAGAATATTGGGATGTCATACGGCAGGCTACAATTGATTTACGAATATCTAGTATACTTACAGACTATAGTGCAGTTCAAGTATTGAAGGAGGTATTGCTCTTATGGAGATCGTACCCCACGTTGCCAAATCTATTTAGGTAATTTTTTTTTCTATATGTCGCTGTATTTATGGGTTATGCTCAGTTATGTTCTTATACGAATGTTAATCGGATACTTTTGATTATTATACCACAGGCACACCTAACCTTAAAGAAAACACAAGCGAACATCAAAATCCATACAAAACAAATAAATTATTTTACTCCCTATTATTGCTGTTAATCACATGTAATATTGAATTTATTTACAGAACAACATATATGGATTTACACGTTATAAATTTACATATATTTGCCCAAGCATGCTTTCAACATGAATATGAGGAAGATGATGAGGCCCATGTTAACGTAATAATAAATTCTTTCATTCATCTTACATCTCGTTCAATTTCCACATTTCTTCATCACCTAAAATTAATAAAATATTCATTGTCTACTGTACTTTTGATAACATGTTTAATGTCATTTTGCCAATTCTATAGTGAAACATTCTCGTATCTTTGCTGAATGAGCACAGGCATATCTTGAGCTATATATTTTATTATTGTGCCTGATATAACCCTTGATCTGCCCCCGTGCCTGTTCAATGGAATTTAAGCAGCAATGATATGGTGGTAATCTCAGGACTCCCTGTCCCTGTTTAGAGGTTCCTTCATCGAGTACATATTTATTTTACTTGTTTTCTTTTGTTGTGATACCGTTTTCATCAAATCCAAGAAAAATACGTAATAGAACACAATAAGAACTGGGAAAATACAAGTGACACAGAAGTATGAACCGAAAATGTCAAATGACAGAAACCGTGAATAATACCAATAGCCACTAAATAAAACTATGGCAACAATTCTCGTTATGGAAAAGGATTGCCTTATACAAATACGTATAAAATAAAAAAGTATGGACAAGAGCAATACTTCCTTTAAAACGTGAGCCGCACTATAGCTGAATGCGTAAGAAACATGTTGAAATTTTCATCGTTCCTTGATACGAATAAAATAGATATCTACTGCAAATTTCATTCAAACATACGAACGTTTACTGGGTGTTCATTTATTTATAGCGGCCAGTATATAAGGCTCCTTTTTAGATCCATGCGAATGATATTTGTCGAGTGTAAGGGTGATGTATATTCAAGGGAATATCCCTTGTTATTTTACCCGAAACGAAAAGATATTTTCATATTTGCTCAGTTCATATTACGTGCCTATAAGTGAGTAGGTATATATTGATGTAGTATGTACATATATAAAGCTGAATAAGTACAAATATTTTCATATATTTGAATTCTTGATAATAGAATGTTTTGTAGTGGAGTTACTACAAAAAAGAACACTGGGGATTGTTAGCTTTTCACTTCTTGTTGAAGACATTAAAATTTTGCGCAGTTGTATTTCTCGTGACTATTTTTGTTTCGTTTCAGGTGAATTGATGCGCCATCCGGAAAGAATCAAATTAAACGGAGCACGCTATGGGTCCGACAGTCGCAATAGAAACTATTCAAACGCTATTGGATTTCAACTTCACGTTGTCTTCGGTGTACAGCGTGGGCCACGAATACCTTAACACTACTGAAGCTATTTCGTTTGATGCGGCGGACAAAGGCGCCCTCTACAATCTAACGCAGAAAACAAATACTAGCGGAAGAGTGGTCTCGACAATGGTTATCACGTCGTCGACCGATAGCGTATTCGAAAGTAAACTTATCATCCCGTTGTACGTAATTATCTTCCTGCTGTCGGTTATCGGTAACTCCCTGGTGCTCATCACTCTAGTCCAGAACAAGAGGATGCGAACAGTTACAAATGTTTATTTGCTAAATTTGGTAAGTTCGTCAAATAACCGAATACTTATGCGAAGTCTGAGAAGTTTGTAAATTACGCTTTAACGGAGTCGTAGACAGCGCTTTCCAACTGCACATTCAATGGGGATTTGTTTCGAATTTTTTGTCCACTTTAGAACTCTCCGAACTTCCCTCTCAGATCGTACAGCTGAAGGAAATTAGAAAGAAAAAGGAAGTACACAATCTACAGCACCCTTTTAACACTTTTTACTTAATATTTAAAATCCTTTCCTGAATTTTAGCACATTCATTCGGTTAGTTTTAGATTAGTGTAGAATACATTTGTGCAAAGAAATTAACAAGTAATGATTTAAAGCACTGAACACTTAAAGCCGAGAGATTAGATATATGCATATTTTACGAACATTTGGAACTTGTTATATTTGTAATGTATACCCAAAATTGTTAAAACAATAATTTCTACATGAAAATCTTATGAATCGATGCTGTTTCCGTACATACATAGGATTTCTAGCTAGAGATGGTACCACAACATATAACGACGCGAATTAGGCTAATGCAAACTTAATATCTGTTAACCGCTTTACTGATTACTTAATAGGACGAAAGACATCCCGCTACAGATCCATATCCGAATTGCTTCCTCATTTCCGTATCTCTACATAGCGGATTCCTCTAACTTGGTGGTAACCTCGCAACGGAACTAGGGCAGAGATTAATGAAGTAGACATTCCGCTTATTTCCAAATAATACGCGGATAAGTTAAAGCAATAACCAGGAGAATTAGCCAATTAAATCCGGCTTCCCCTTGTCGTAGTCGTCCTGGGGGATTCAGCTGTCAACTTTCATTCGGAACGTGCACAAAAGCTGAATTGTCCTTCGTTTGGCCTCGGCTTATCTAAATGCTAACCCCTTGGAATAATTGCGTCCTTCATGTCATTTGTTTAAAGTTTTAAGTGAAATTAGGATTTGTTTTGTGTGAGTAGTAGAAATATGGGTCTTGAAAATATTTGAAATAATCAGCACAAAACCTCAACAATATAATTTTCTTTTAGGCGACTCTTCATTGACTTAAAGAATTCAAGCAGTATACAAACATAATCATATAATTATTTTAAAATAACATTTTTCAAATCTATTACTGCTCTTGAACTTCAATCAAGTTAATTATGTTATTGATAGATTTAAAAAAAACCTAGAAAATAAACCCTTTTTTATGAATATATTCTTATATACATTCAAGGCGTAGCAGGACAAGTTAACACAGACATTTAAATTTTTTGTTTCATTTGAATAATTTCGTAGTAAGCACACAGATTCCGTAAATAAAACCCTGTTTTACGAAGTTTCTACGACAATGTAGCATTTTTTTCATGTTCAAACAGTTAGGTGTAAACAGTAGCATTTTTTTTCTGGAGCCTACGTTTGATGCTACCTCTTGAATAAAAATTTTAATGTTTTCGTCCGCCAACCGTTTAATTTATGCTACGTCACACTCTCGATGAAGGGAAAAATGAATATGAACCCCGCAGCCTATGGTACTTTAAGCTCGGTGTCAAGTTGCTGTTTCTCACCTTCTGTACGACTCATTTTTATCTTTGGCATGCGATTTTGAGGAGTATCTCCGGGAGTACCTGGAATTTGTTTCAGAACGTAGCATTATTTTGTTGATACCTCGTATCAAGCAACTTTATGGAATACATATTATTAGAAAACAGATTTTAATACATGATAAAGATATTGTGCTTCGGTTTTGCTGAGTA
Source organism: Osmoderma eremita (assembly GCA_031763485.1). Lineage (NCBI taxonomy): Eukaryota > Metazoa > Arthropoda > Insecta > Coleoptera > Scarabaeidae > Osmoderma > Osmoderma eremita. The sequence goes on along the minus strand of JARFOC010041593.1, from coordinate 23,082 downwards.
GTATAATAATTGTTGCTTAAATGAACGATTATTTACGGTTAATATTAGATAACCAGCTCAAGAATAATATAGTACGAATACAGAGAGTTTCAGAAGGAACATATATTACGTATCAAAAAAAAACAATAAGGTCTTAATAAACATAATTAAAGAATACAACTGTTTGAGAAATATATTTAAGTCAATAAACAGTTTAATTATACTTTGCATATTATTTAATTGATTAAATACATTTCCATAAAATTATTTATAATATGTATAAGGCTTTGGTTTGGCAATTGAATTTACATGTATTTTTAATGCATTTCTACATAATTTCATGGTTAGGTTCCACTGAAAACAAGGATATAAAGAAATGAAAAACATTTCACAGGACATTAATCAAAGGATTTAGTTTAGACTTTCAGATATGTAACAAATCACGATTCCACAAATATGCTTTTAGTCATTTCAGTGAAAGATGTAAGAGTAATTCAATCAAAGGACACGGTTTTATCATAAAAAAGAAAGTATAATAATGAACAGAAAAGATTTGATAAAAAAAATTAAATTACATTTTGCGCATCAACCTAAGATATTTTTTACTAAAGGATAGTAGATTAACGCAAAAACAAATGGCGTACTGAAAGCAGAAGATGAATATCAAACGAGAATCTAAAATCTTATTAAGCCGTATCTGTGTATATTTGTTTTCTTCTATGTGATTTGTGTTCATGCCGACTGGGGTGGGATTATATACCTTTTCTTTCCTTTTAGCTGGAAGCAGTGTTTAGTTATTTTCTGTTTTCATTGTTTTCAAGATTGTTTTATTTTTCCTGTGAACACTCAAATAAATTAATTTTTGGGCATCCGGGATACGTCCCAATATACATTTTATACCTTTGTCAAACCACATTCATTTTTTAGCTTTCTAATTTGAAATAAATATTTTATTTATTTCCGAGAAGAGCCATGAAAAGAACGCGATGTCTTGATAATTGTTTTACTTTCAAGTTTCAACTTCAACTTTTTCACGAGTATCTGGCAAGTTTTTGTACAATGTACCAAGTTTTTGACAATCGAAGGCAATTAACCAAGACTTACACACGAACGTATGATATACAGATATAGTGTATAATGAGAATTCTCATTCATATTTTCAAATAAAATTATGGTCAAAGCAGTTTAAATATAGTAGAGAATCTATTCGAGACGAGCCGAAAAGTGGACGACCTGTGGATGCGAAGACCAACATCAACGAAGTTGAAACAATTGTGTTAGTGGATAGACTAATCAAAGTTTCGCTTATTTAATTTTTTTCTTATCGCTTGCTTAGAAAATTCGTAATGCGCTCATGTGCAATAAATGAATGTTGTAAGTATAAAAACAGGAATTAGCGAACTGCGATGAATGTCCGGTTACTAAGGACATTTGTGAATTACAGACAGACTACTTTATTTATAGAAATCAAACAAACACTAAGTAAATGCGTGATCTGTTAGCTACTTTTCAACATAATCGTCGCCAATATTAAAGCACCTATCCCAGCGAGGCACAGGTTTCTGTAAGCCCTCTTCGTAAAAGATGCGATCCAAATTTGTAAAATACTGCCGTACTTGCTCTCCAACTTCGTCGTCGTCTTCAAACCTTTTACCCGAAAAATGAACTTTCAACAGGGCAAACAAATGAAAATTCGAAAGAGATTATGGGGCGGGTGGACAATAACTTCCCAATTGTGTTTCTGAAGCCAGGCCTTCGTCTGATTTGAGGTGTGCGGTCTTGCATTGTCATGCAACAACCTGATTCCTTTTGTCAACCTTCCTCTTCTTTTCTGCCGAATTGCCTTGCGCAGTTCTTCGAGAACTTGAAAAGAAATGTCGTAGTTGATTGTCGTTAGTAAAAACTCTATGAGCAAAGTGCCTTGCATATCCTAGAACACAGCTGTGGTTGTCTTTTTTGCAGACTGCTGAACTTAGAATATTTTCGGTGTTGGTGAACTCGGATGCTTCCACGTCATAGCATTTTTTTTTGATTCGGGCGTATGGTGGTGTACCTACATTTCGTCGTCTGTAACTATAGACTTTGGAAATCCGTTTTCCTGACGATAGCGGGTTAAAAGCTCCATTACCGCTGCCATTCGTTGCATTTAGTGTTGGTCGGTCAACAGTTTTGGTACCCATCTCGCGGATACTCTTCGATAGCCTGATTCAGATACGATTTCACTAACAGAGCTTTTAGAAATGCCGTTCAGTAGAGCAATTTCCTGTATTTTCAACTGACGATCTTCTCGAATCAGCGTATCACCTTTAATTGATTCTCATCCGTTTTCGTTGTTGATGGTTTTTTGGCACACCTTCTTGATCATCGCCCAGAGCTGTGCGTTCACTATTGAATCCTTTACCCCAAACACTAACTTGTTTTCGACTCATGTTTCATTATTTGCATGCAGAAGACGAATGACCGCTCTCACTTCAAGCATGGAGTGTGTTTCTATCGGAATTGCCATTGTGCGGCTGCCGCTGCACGCGCTGTACTAAGGCAATGACAATAGCCGCCTATGCAGTAGACATGTATATCTCAAATGCTGCAAGTTTCAACCTGATCGGAACGACGTAGGCGTTGTGTCGCGCAAACGCACCATAGTGACCGGACATCCCTCGTATATCAAAGTAACATAAGTGCAGAGGTAAATTAGCGTTTAACAAATATTAAATCACAATAATTTTACATTAATTTCCGAACTAGATTAACCTAATCAATATATATTATGTCCAGCAATGTTAGGCGTTTTAACCGATATGTTGTGCAAACTAGTGACTAGCTGGTTCACAGTTAGATAATTTGGTAGAACTTTAAGGCCCCATAGGTATACTTTCAGCTTACAAGCTTTGATTCCTCGCGCACTGTCGGCACTTTCAAATCGCGGTGTATTGTATTATTTGTTACAAACCAAGGCGCGTTTGTAAGATTTCATTTAGGTAAGGCACCCATCTAAATGGATGCCTTTGAAATGCTGGTGTGCTGCTGCGAAAGGGCGTTCGAAAAAAATAGTTGTCCCATAAGGAATAACACACCACTGCGTTCGGTATTCAAGATATTTGTTCCAGGATGCATTCACGTTTGAGTTATTCTTCTCTGGGGGCATGAGCAAATGTATTTCAACAGCTGGTGATTTGGTGCTGTTGTTTGAATATATTATATAGCAAGACCAAGAGAATGCAAATGGCGCCTATATAATAAGTCTGCGATAATAATTTTCTTTCTACGGTTAGCGGGCACAACCATGGTTTGACGGTAATTTAACTATCAAATATTTATTGTGACAACTGAAACGCTAAAACTATCCACCCCCCCCCCCCTCCCACACACACACACGTTTACGCCAAAGAGCATACGAAAATTTTGGTAAGTTCGTGGTACGCATGCGGAGGTTTTATTGAGTGTAATTATTGAGTATAACGGGAGCAAAGTCACGCAAGTGTTTGTTACAAGAGTGGACTTATTCTCATTGACCCTCATTCTGTATTTGTTTAGCCATACCCAGATACTGTTTAAAATAAAGTTGTTGCAGCCAAGAAGTTTACCAAAGGTCGCTTTAGGCCGTCACCAAATCCATTTTTCCAAAGACGCAAGCATGTGCAGAGAGCTAAAGGCGGCAATTAAGATAATGAGGATCGAGTATATGATGAACACAATTACCGCAATTAAGAACTTTAAAGTAGCTATACGTTCATTTTGTGTATAATTTTGTACAAAAAGCAATTTCCGAGTTTACGAAAGTTACAAAGTTCAGGAACAACGATTGCATTTTTGTAGAATTACGGCACCAGCTTACAGTTCCTATCTAGTTCCATGGGACTATTTTCTCTTTCTTAGGTTGAAGAATCACTTGCGAGCACACCGATGTTCTTCAGATGAACTAGAAGGTGACATTTCCGGGGTCTTTGAGGGATTATCTAAAGGGTATCATGTTATTGGAGAAGCGTTGGACTAATTATGTAACTGTTGAAGGATCGTATGTCGAAAACTCAAATCTTTCTTCTTTCTTAAATATTTTCTCTACTGGTTTGATAGATTTCATTCTAACCTCCCCTCGTACTCAGGTAATTACTATTGCGCTACGGTTTTTGTTAGCATAATACTTGAGTTATAAAACTCTTTCAAGGGTAGAAATAAATACAAAACTAAGATTGTGTATTTATGAAGCAATTTTATTGGCTTCATCGAATGGTATATCTAAGTATGTTCTTAAGGTATTCATTATCTACTTCTATAGGATTTTTGTAAACTCTAATGTAACCTTCTTTACCTCTCCTTCTCATTTGTTCATGTTCCTAACTTATCGTTAGTGTATAAATTAGAATTTATATACTATAACTTTAAGCTGAACTTAAAGTACAGAGAAACGATCTATTAGTTTATGTGGAATTTTTTTCTCTGCAATTTGATTCCCCTAGGCGGTAAATCAAATTAAATTTCCTTCCTCCAGCCACCAAAGCGCTCACGTTCATGCTTTTGAGCGAAACAATTGAAATACTTTCTTAAAGGGAAATCAGAGAGCCCACTTTTCTAAGAACAGGAAGCCTATAAAATCCCTTTTTAGGCGTGAACGTGTATTTCATTTTTACCTCCGAGAGTTTCCCGAATAAATCGACTCCGTATTTCTAAGCATTCCGCTATATCGCGGGCGCACAATGAAACTTTAATGCAATTTCTTACGTGCAACGCCAAGGTACGAGAAATATGCACAGCTGTTTTGTTAGTAATACATATTATGGTTTCCAATGTGATACAGTATCAACCTATTTCTCACGAAACGTAGTTTGCGGAAAGAGGACAAAAGATTTCTTGGAAAGCGCTAGTGTTCTAAATACAAACGGCAACAATGTAAAGAATTGCGGATTTAAAGAATACAAGAATTAACACAGATTACGGAATTATTACCTAAAAAGTACCATTCCGCAGAGGTCTGGTAGGATTAAAAGATTATTTACGGAAAAAGTTAATTTGGTATTCCACTCTCGCGTATATATTCCAATCATAAAAGGACAAATTCCGTGAATATAACGCAAAGGATTTTTTAATTATCGCAAATCTCGCAGTATTCCACACGGTCCCAGCATTCGGAAATCGTCAACTTTTTTCTTTGGTCCGCAATGTGATTTACATTTGTACGCCGCTCCCAGGTTTCTCAAACAACCGAAATTAAAACGGGAAACCAGAACTGTCCGTTATTGCCGCGTTCACTCTGTTGGATGTCACGAATCCTTTCTAACTTAACTTTCGCATTAACATCGACTCTATCCGAACTGAAACGATTAGATTTTCGCGAATATACGACTAATGTCAGATAGGGATACGTTCTCTCGATTAAAGCAATCCGTCTATGAGGCCGTCCGTAATGTGCGAACCAAAGGGGTAGCAAATGCTGAAGTTACAATGAGCAGCTTTCGTTCCGGTAAATTTTTATAACTGAATATTCAATTCCCTTCCTGAGCTATAATTCCTTTTGAATTTGGATTACGTAAATGGTTTCCTATTTCTATTTATCTAAGGAAAAAAATGGCGAGAAACTGTATTGAAAATTTTAATCCAAATGCAATTTAAACCAGGTACATATATTGACCTGGGAACTAGGAAGTATGGGCTGTGAATTTTAGATTTGTGGTAGTTGAATTGATCAAAAAAACATGAAATTTTAGCGGTAGAAATGTGTCAAAACCTGCTGGTGTAATATGTATGCTAATGAAAGAATTTTGCATTATTATACATGTCATATGTGAACATACTAATTCGATGTATATTCATATTAAAATCTACGCAATAAATGTGCGTAATCTTTTATATTAACAGCAATTAATTTCTAATGAATATTTACAAAGTTCATTTATCTTTGGTTATCCATACTGTTTAAACTATAGTGACGTTATGTAAGTGTTCGCAGCGGATTAGAAATGGACAAAAATAGCTTTTTTGTTGGGGTCACACGATGCTTTCTTAATACTGTGCACTGTGGTTGAGGTGTTAATATCGCCATATCGAATTTCTGGATCTTTTTCTAGAGTTGTTCCCTATGCAGAGCATAAACCTGCTATCAAATTTTTTGAGTCATATTTAATTTTGTAAGTATCTTATGCCGATATTCCTTATCCACTGTGTAATATCCCATCTCTTAATAGATCTTCCAAGAAAAGGTGTTAAATAATAGCTTTAGGTAGAGAGACCTAAGCTGCAAGCCTAAGCACTTACAGATATAGTGTAAATTTGTCAGAAAAAGGTAGTATTTGTTATTGATTAACACCAAAACTATTATTATTCTATTTTGAGGAGTCAAACGTTTTAAAATAAGTAAAATGTTTGTAGATTATGCAGGTACGTTCGTTGCTTAGATTTTTCACGATATTTTAACTATGGTTTGAGTTTAAAAAGGCAGTTTTGCTGGAGTCGCGTCGGCTTGAAATTTTGATTCACTTAAAGAAACAAGTCATTAATTAATTAATAAGTCATTAACAAAATAAAAATTCTGAAAAATACTTGTGTCAGTACTCTGGCAAGAAGGTAATATAACCATGATATATATGCATATACATACATATAAACATTAATGCAAAATGTAAATATATACGAACATAATGTTTTTGGATCACACAACACAGCTGGTTATGCACAGGTTATGCGAGCTGTCGCTCGTGAAATTATCGCTATGAATGTTATGAATATACGGTAGATGTCGCCTATGAGTTTTCATTGTCAACATCTATTGTAAGGTGAATGTAAACGGCGCAGCGTAATGAAAAAGTGGCAGACATTCCCCGTCGTACACTGATGAGGTCCGAAACATTTTTCATTAACGTTTATATGTATGTGCATATAATATTATTGTTATAATAAGTCATTCGTCGTAAGACCAATTAAAAACACTTAGTGTCCCTGTATAGCTGTTAAAACTCTGTAATAGAAAAGAGGATTGAAGCATAAAGTAAAGACGTATTATAGGGCATATAAGTCACGAATCCGGTTAATTGACTACCTTCACGCCCCAGCCAAATAAATAGTATGTACCGGCGGCATCTATCCTTAGCTAAAGTGGAAATAATTGGATCCTTTTGGCCAGACCTTACTTACTTATATCGATTAAATAGAAAAAAAAACCTACTCTGAAGAGAGACCTATTCATTAAAATATTAATCCTTTTAGCTGTTGCAATATTAATTCAAATTAGTGTACGTTTTGGTGATCTTCCCCGCGTGGATTTATTATTATATAAAATATTTTGGGCAAATGAATTTTTAAATAAACCCGATTTGGATACAGTAGTTGTTTCAATAAAGTATAGAATATATTACAAATAATTTACAAGAATCAATGCCTTGCGCAAGTGGGTGGTTAGGACTTTCTTCCTATTAATAGCAGCTAACAGTTTGAAAACACATTAGCACCGAGTAATTTCATTTTGGTACAATGGTATGCTCTTTAATTAGTAGCATTCACATGCGAAGCTTGCGATGCCTTTGTACAAACGGCATGCGAGGAAACAGTTGCTTTTGCTGCATTTAAGGTCCGCCAGGCGGAAATCCATTATCTAAGCCACGCATATAAGTTTGTTTTTCTCGTAGCGCTAATTTATGACACGGTAATTCTTAAGCATAAACCTTTGTAAGTGGAATACTTTAAAAATACAATGCGTGCTGTGTGAACAACGTGAGGCATATGGCATACCCACACCTGTGGGTATGAGTCTAAACTCTCATAAGTATCACCGGTTACCCCGAAGTTTTTACATTGGGAATTATACGGGTGGAAGATCTTGAAAACCACAATAATGCGTGGCATAAAAAATATTTTTTGAATAGAGTGGACTCTTGGGAGCACTTGAGGTTGGCAAACGCGTGTCTTATAGGAGCGTAGAATTATATGATCAAAAGAATTTGGTTAGAGGAGAATTGGTGGCTTTAATGAAATTATAATGGCGTTTAGCTGAAAGAGAGTCGAAATTGATAATGTTGTATTAATTATATCCTAAGGAAAATCTTCCTAATTTATCCTTGGGGTATTTAAAAAGATCCCACACTATATCTTTACATGGCCTGGAGCGATAGGGCATATCAGCTATATTGCATACCTCCGAAGCATGTCAGAAACAAGATCTATTAGCATATGTATTATAATTTCGAACTTTATGCCTTTCTGAAACTCAATCACCTAATCCAAAACTTTGTGTAATAACACCCATCGGAAGGTCGAACTAACTATACAAAATGTATAGTTAATTCGACATATATATCCTGCTTAATAGATAAATATGTAAAGTAATTTCTGGGAAGGATGTGAAGCAGGCAACAATGAAGTTATATAAATTCCTATATTTTATATTCCGTTTTATATCTGAAGTTAAATTCTTTTTTTAATGATTTTTAGTTTTTTTCCATTTGCCGTTGTTGCCATGTTTTGATCGTAAATCAAATTTCTTAGATTCAATGCCACCTATCATAGTACATTTCATAAGAATTGCATTTTTTTAACATTTTCAGTGGCAAAACGATTGAACATACACTTCAGAAGAAATTTTTACAAAAAATCTTGTCACCGACTGTTACGTCAGCCAGTACCTGGTTTACATAAACAAAATATTTTAAAGTTTTATTAAGATTTCACTGCATATAAATAATAACTTCCCGTAAAATAAGTCTATATACAGGCTGCCCGTTTTATATCTCCGTATGTGGGTAACTTGCGTCGTATTAAAGAAATCAAAGTGATACTTGATGCTGGTGTAAAATTTGTTGTGCAGTATAAGGTTTGTCGTATATTCAAGCAAAAATGAAAAGAGCCCAAAATTTCAACGTTAAATATTTTCGTAACCCCTTAAGATAGAATAAAGGCGAAAACTGTTTCGGGTACATATTTTTATGTAAAATCTAATATATAAGTAAATCAATATGTTTTCGATATATAATACAAACCTGCCTTTTTTTTAATGGAAGTCGTATTTGGCCATGACGTCATTAAAATGCAATTTCTTTTCTGATTTCATTGACATAACGCTTGATAGAGCTATCTCTTTTAGATTTTGATGGGTAGTGGAAAAAACAATTATTGTTTTTTTTATAACTTATAAGTTGCAACAACCAAAACACAGCAAATAAATACGTGTAGTTGTCAAAATTCAAGTTAGATCATTATCAGATAAGCCCTTTTGGCATTTTTATTAAATAGATTCAGAAAATATATAGCAATGAAGAAAAGAATCATATGCTTTTTTGTTATTATGCTAGCGATCGAAATAGCATTGAAGCTAGTGAAATTTATTACCCACGTTAAATGTAAATAAGGCAGCTTACAAGAGGTTATTTTCTGAGCTGGAAAATAATGTAATTAAATATGGAGATTTGAGTAAACCATGTACTGCAGAAAAAAACTATACCGGAAGGCGGAGAAAGGGAGGAACATCAACACGTAAAATTTCAACCGAGTGCGCACTTTACACAGAAAGAGCTCGCTTAATAAATACAAGCCATTTAAATACAGCATTAATCAGACCTTGTGTGCTCAAGAGCAACAAAAAATATTATTATCTTTTATGTGGATCCTGAGAGAAACACATAATAATACCCAATTTTCTACTACGATTTTATTTATTTATTTTCTCACAAACTTCATGCTGCATAACAAATTTGACATCAATATCAAGTGTCACACTAATTTTGTGAGCAGCCTTGTCTGTTTAATCGCTTCTGTGTCTTTAATATTAAGAAAGTTACCCATATGCGGAGATAGAAAATGGGCACTCTGTATACAAGACCTGCCCGGAAGTGACGTGACGGTTTTCCCCATCACGTCACTTTAAGCAAGTTAAGCTAGTTAGTAGATGCATTACGCATACGTAACTCGACAAAGTTGCACCCACCGCTAGTAGGTAGATATGTACTCATTTACTAAAGTATCTATTGAACTATGGTCGTCATGTTCTCCGCGGTAACTTTTGAAGTAATATTCATCCATATTACACAAATGCATCAACTTTGCAACTGTCGCTTTATACCTACCTGCATTAAATCTGATAAAATACCAGAACTGCAACTTTACTACATCGTATTCATGTCTTTACGTTATTTGTCGCATTTTAGAAAATTAGGTTTGATAAAATGTGAATTGAAAATTTCTTGTGTGTTTTGTTTAAATTATACCTTGGTAATCTATAAAATATATGTATACTGAATAAACAAAAAAAGGTTTTTGGGTAACTACCTAAATGGAAAACCTGTATTTTAGTTAATTAACAAATCAAATTTCTTACCTTCATGTATTCTTTTGAACTAAATTGTACCTTTAAGTCTAATTCACATAAGTAATGATACTGACAACGTTAGCGTCTGATATGTTAACACGGAAAGCACGCGACATGGATGGGCGACAAGTGGACATTGTAATACGCGTTCAGTGCAGGTTTGAACTCGATCAAATAATTTGGTGCGTTCTACAAATGAAAGACATTAATTTCGAGCAACGGTGTCCTGTCAGGTTTTGCTTCAGACTTTGGTGAAGTGCAACAGAAACTTTTGCAAAATTTCAGCAGGTCCACGGGGAAAATGTCTTAGCAAAAGCAGGCATTTTCAGAAGAAAGAGAGTCGATGGGATATGAGCCACGCAGCGCAAGGGCTTCAACTGCAAGAACCGCTGGTAATGTCGACAAAATCCGCGATCTTGTGCGTTCAGATCGTCGGTTGACGGTCAGAATGATCGGGGAACAGTTGAATTTATCTCACACTACCGTTCATCAAGTTTTGACCAATGAATTGGGAATGACAAAGATCTGCTCGAAAATGGTTCCAACAAACTTTTCGCAGGAACAAACACTTTTTGGAATCGATTCAAAATAACGAAATTTTTTTGGAATGTGTCGTTACTGGTGATGAGAATTGCGTGTTCGAGTATGACTCGGAAACAAAACGCCAGAGCATGGAATGGCACACTCCAGGCTCTTCAAAGCCCAAGAAAGCAAGAATGAGCGAATCAAAGATCAAGAGCATGCTGATTTGTTTCTTTGATAGCCAGGGAATCATTCACAAGGGGTTCGTCAGACAGTTAATCAACATTTTTACCGAGAGGTTCTCGAAAGATTCCGAAAAGGGGTCATGCGTGTGAGACCAAACATCAAGAACGATTGGATCCTGCATCATGGCAATGCGCCTTGTCACACGGCAAACGGTCTTCTGGCCTGTAGAAATATTTCTGTGGCTCCTCAGCCTCCTTATTCACCTGACTTCAGTCCTTGTGACTTTTCCTCTTCCCAAGATTGAAAATTCATCTGAAGGGACATCATTTTGGGACACTAGAAAATATTTAAAAGGCTGTAACCAACCAGCTAAAGGCGATTCCGATATCCGAGTTCCAGCACCACTACGAGGAATGGAAGAACCGTCTCCAACGCTGTGGAGCTTCCCAAGGGAGTTATGTTGAGGGAGACAACGTTCAATTGTAATTACATTCTAATAAAAATATTTAAAAATTCATTACTTAATTTACACACCTCGTCGGGTTGGGTGATATTGTGGGTATGTATGTTGATTTTAAAAGTGGGTTTCCATGCTACTTGAGTACAGTAAACCCTGGCTTAAATTGCTTGGTTTTTGACATAAATCCTTTACCAGAAAGAAGATTAAAGTATAAAGATGAACAAGAGGGCTTACTGTGGCCCTACAGGAAGGTCGAAAAGAAATTTAAGAAAAATTAAGCAACCAATAACTCTTTCATATTTTCGAAAATAACATTTACATTCTACGTATAACGTATATCTTATCCAATAACATAATGTACATACATATGTTTGTTCTTATTTTCACATTTATTAACCAATTTCCCTAATTTCGTAGGACCGCTAGTTATCCCCGGTTTCGATAATCACTCCCTTCTGTCCGCGAGAGAACACTGTATATGGAAGCCCATCTTTATAATTTAGACTGTGCGCCGATAATGCTACAATAGTGTCGTTTTCGATCATTTTTCGTGGAAACTAAGACCTGCATGGTCGGAGCACTATACAAACCCAGTACCATAAGTGCCCAGGAAAGATATTCCTCTGATATTTACTTTTCTTCCGTAAATTTAATGATATATCAATGGATAATATATAAAATAGAGTTTTAAAAAAGAATATTATTAAAGAAAATATTCTGTCTGATTCGAAACAAAGTGAACATTTGGAATTGCAAATACCTTTTTTATTGAATATACTAAATTTTATTGCAAACCCTTTACATTGATATATCACATGCTAGCTTATGTAGAGGACCACCACGATACGACAATCACTTCGGTTTATAAATATTGATTACCTACTTTACCTTACTTTTTTTTCGTTTTTAAGTGAAAATATACAGAACATCCGTTAACTGAAGCAATAGTTTATGTACATATGAGATAATATACGGTGGGTAGTCGTAAACACGCATATAAATTGCGTTGTGGCGAGTTGACACAATAAAATCTCTACCTGCAGACACTTGAATATCGGAATAGCTCTAAATAATTGACAATTGTACTTTCGCGAAATTTTACGATGGTGTTTTTCGACAAGCCGCTATATTTGAATAGAAAACTTTGTAATGGTGATCAAAACGATGCAAAGTTAAACCCTTGTTCCTATTTAAAGAAAAACAAGAGGGCAGTATCCTGCCAACACCAGTTGTACAAAACAAGTGAAAGTTATGTCGAAAAGTGGGTTATAATAAACAATTTAATGCTACCAAATATCAAACTTGAATGTGTTACCGTTTGCACGTTGGTCCAATACGTTTTCCATTCGAAAATACCAGATTTGGAACTAAGAGAGAACTAATCGATCTACATATTGTGACATATTCTGCATAAACACTACAGGAAACTGGGAAAACTACTGCTAGAGACAACAGAAATGAAGCTACTTCGGAGGTTAGCTTGAAAAACTTGGATAGAGAAAAATATAATAAAAATTTGTGAATAGAAATCATTAATGAATGGATATTAAAATGAAAAAAGAAATGGAATGATCACATTGGTAGAATGGGTGACAGGAGGATAGGAGGAGTGGTAACTGTTAAAGCAGGAGTAAAATTGTCCTTGGAAACTTTAGAGTAATATTGTACAGCTGACAGGGCAAGAAGAAACAGGTGATTCCCCGACTACAAGATGGAAGAATGTTTGACTCTAGCAATAGCAGCAAATTGTCAAACTATGGTGGTGATACCAAATACTTACTTAAGTAAGTTAAGTAAGTTTATTACTTAGAGGGTATTCGCAAGAGCACTTAAGTTAATTTAACTTAACTCTCGATGGCAACTTCGTTCCGTTAAGGAGGAACGAAATGAAAAGTGGGCGATAATATGAAACGGGACGAATGCGAAGTTTTCCGCTTCAATAATTCGAGGAATAAAGATTGTTTTCCTCTGTTTTGTCCGCCGTCACCGTAACTTAACCCTCCGTGCGCCTGAAAGAATAAATAGCAACAACGGCGATCTTAAATTTTTCCCACCGTCTAAAGGCCCTCTCGTAATGAATACTTTATGTGCGAAGCGGTATCGCATTAATAAATATCTTACTGTGTCCTAAACAAGTTTTTTCCCCGTGGCTGCGTCGTAAGATCTGAGGTTAACAAATTGGAAATGGTTAAGGAAACGTGCGTAGGTAAAGATGAATAATTTAGACGTGTGATTTGTAACAAAATTTGTGCATACAACGTATAAAACGAAATAGTAGATAAGGCGAATATGAAAAATTGCTCCAATGTGTTGCTGTATACCGCATTTACGTTATTTGGAAGAAATAAAGCCTAATGGTGGTTAGGTGGCTAAACATAAATACAAATATTTAGTGGAAACTTTGTCTAATTAAAAATATAATTAGGGGATGTAAAGGTTTTTGTATGGTATTAGGATCGTGGATATATTTATTATATTTTACCCTTCTGAGATTTATTAAAAACAATTGAATGCCAAATGAAGGATTGATATCATTTTCAATTATGGACGAATATGGGTTCTCAGGGTATCAGGTAGAAAAAAAAATTACAGATACGGATTATGCAGCTTAGTCGGTTAGCAACCGATTTGGTGGTCGAGTTGAAGTATTTGGCCAAGATAAGTTGCGAATCGAAAGTAACACCCAAATCTTTCATAATCTGCGAAAACATTGCACGATGTTTAAATTATGGATAAAATGCAGGCGACTTGATAATCCAGTAAAAGATTTCGTATTGACTAATGAGCATTTATGGAAAACGTTGGAAGATATTGTTAATTTCACTATACAGAGTGGAAGGACTATCAATACGAGAAATAATTGGTAAACAATAATTTGTGGTAATTACCTTACCGATATCAGATATTCAAAAGCAAAAGTTGTTTCTTGCAGTATCGTAGAAAATAGTGGAAAAGGAAGATCTAATACAAGACATATAAAGTCTTTGCAAAAAAAGCTGAAAGTTACGTAAGACAGAGATCTATTTCATCGTTCTTCAATTTATTGCTGGGCGAAGTTAAATAAAGCAAGAAAAATTAAATCCTTAAAATGTCGGAAATTGGAAGTTAAGATACACTTGTTTAACAGAACTATGCTATACAGGTGAGCTAGTAAATTAGTGAAAACAGAAAAGCAGCTGCAAGAAAATGTATATATATATTATTCTTAATGACAGATTGAAATCACTAAATATGAAAATAAATATACTAAAAACTGAAACTCCCACATGAGAGTAAAAAACATAACAAATAGGCGACGTAATACTAGAACAAGCAGATAAATTTGCATACTTAGTAATAATAAACAAAGAGGAACGCTAGAAGGTGAGAGAATAGCGGAAACTGAATAACCGTATGATGACATCAACAACAACTCTTTAGGAAAAAAGAAATGCTAAAACGAATAAGAACAGAAATAGTTAAAAGAATTCTACAACCGACGCTGGCGTATGCCTGTGAATCTTGGACAACAACACAATGACAGAAAAGCAGATTATCAACTACGGAAATAAGATTCTTGAGAAGATTGGAAGAAAGATAAAATTGGAAACCAGATATTTAGAAAGAACCTGAACATAGTCCCTGTCCAAACAACGATACAGCAGGCCAATGAAGGTGGTTGGGTCATGTTATGAGAAGAGATGATAACATATTAAACAAATACTCGAAGTAGAAGAAATGGGGAAAAATAGAAGAGGCAGACTAAGAAGTAAGTGTACGAAAGTTACCGACAGCAACTGAGAAGGGAGGAATAGGATAGAGAGATACAAAAATGTTAGCAAGCGTCAGAAAAAAAAGGAAGGAAATATGAAAAAAAAACAATTGAAAACTCCAGCGTAACTCGACACCGAAAGGTACATAAGTTCCGAGGATTAAGTAAGTATGTATTGTGGAATAACGCTATGTTTGAATTTTATATTTGTAAAATCCACTTCCATGGTTGGTAGTGTATTTTACGAAAGTCGGCTTGCTCACTCGAAATTGTGCCTGAACTCTGTACCGTCATGACACAATTGTATAGGGTTTAAACCCCAACCTGCCGTCGGATTTATGTGTTAAAACTTTTGCTTAACCTGAAGTTTTACTTGATTATTATGCTAATCCTTTCTTTAATCCCGGAGCTCTATGGTAAGTAACGCTTGGTTATTTTCCTTCTTTGTGTTGTTTCTATTGTATGTGACAATTTTTATCTTTTCATGCAACGTTCTAATTATATTTGATATTTAATGGGGTTGTTTAAACAATATCTCCATACTACACGTATTTCAAGAAATGGTCTCGATACATTTTCGACATGAGAATTAGATGTAAATACATGAATTTCTACTCAATTAAATAAGAAACAAACTCGTTTGCTGCTTATATAAGCTGACACTAAATTCATCGATCTTTTGTAAAAAAAAATAGACAGAAGTTATTTATTTCAGTTAGGTTTTAGATTATATTTTACTCGAAACTGTAAATAATTCATGTGGCATTTCACAAATTTATATATGTACCTACCACAGCGGCAATAAAACAGTTATATACGAAGTTTCTGTAAAGAATTTCCTGTAACCGTTTCATTCTCTGGTGGTGACGCACTTGATTTATATTTTATATTTTCAACATACAGTACACGATGTAAATCATTCGCAATACCTTGGCTTTACTACTAAGGGTGTGTGAAGTAAATATATTCATGCGCTGTGGGAAAATAATTGTGCGTTCTCTAACGATTTCTTTCTGCGTTGCTAAATAATCTCTTTTGAATTTTGTCATTTCCATTACCAGGAAATTAAATTACAACTGGATAAATACGAGAATAATTTATGTTAGGGAAGTTAGAGAAGTTTTGTAAAAGAGCGTTATATAAAGACAAATTAAAGCCAGTCATATTGATAAATTTGGTATTACGTCTTTCTTACACCTTAGCTGCTTTGAAATTGAAAAGTTTACGTGAAGCGTTTCATCACGTGCCACGTGGCCTCGGGAATAACTTTAGGGAAAACTTTATGTACACATACGGCTACTTCAAAGTTCGTATACCTTGCACGTTAGGTATTTAGGACCGGGATGTCGACCTTCGTATAAAGCAGGTACAAATTATATGTCATAAGGAAAGTGTAAAGAAGGATCTATAAAATATCCAGCTGAGTTGGTGTGGACTTTTGAATGGAATTGGTGCGGAACAGCAAATCAAAAGAAGCTCTAATTAAAGGGAAATAGGGAAGTGGCGAAGGGAAAGAACAAGAATGAAGTGGGACACACAAATAAAAAGTAAAATAATGGAAGCCAAGGAATTGATTTGGACAGAGACAGAAACTTTGGGAAAGAAAGGAAGATCTGGAGAAAAATAGTGAATGGCAGATCAAGATATACACGAGTAATCTAGACTTCAGGGATAGATAACTAATATATTACATAGAGAGTTACCCTGGTGCTTCAATAATAACCTTTAGGAGCTGCATATTAGAACGTCGTGTCTGAGGATTCCAAGTTCGCGCAAGGAATCTTAACCAAACACTAATTTTTATGCGTCTATCTCACTACATGTTTGTTATATAAAACTTTACGTACGTATATTATTGAGTTGTTATGATATTAGGATATTTAAAAAAGAAGATATAAACTGCATACACAAACTATTTATCATTTTAAATTGTAAGGACATCACACAGAAGAAGGAATACCACATATAGGCAAAAATCATAGTGTGTCGCCACCAGGAACGGGCGACATATCGCTAACTGCTACTAATTAACAGTTACCTTAGTCTGTTACAGTTATCTCAGTATATCTTCCTTTATAGTTTTTACTGAGAATATCAATTTAGTTACTGAAAAGGCTATTTAAAGTCATGGAGTCGTTTGAAGTAGTAATTCTATTGCCATGTAGATCTGTTTATAAACAATAATAACTATAGGGCAAATACTAAAAACAAGCATAAAATACTGATTAACTTCTACCTACCTAAGTAAATGTTGATATCATGAGCTCTGTTCCAACACGCAGTTTGCTGAATCATAAAACATATTTCAGTTCTCAAGGACTCCAATCTGTTGTCCGATTGGTTCACGTCCTCAAAAACCGTCAGTAAATTGCGTGTTGGAACAGAGCTATGCTTACTGAAGGTGGACAGTCCGCAGACCAATATGCTCAGCTCATAAAAACAGATATCTGTTTTTATGAGTTTCAGTATAAGTTTGACATCTCAAGGATTCATTACTGGTTAATAGAAAAGTACATGAAATAAAAGTATCAAATTTGTGAACTTCCCGATTATGACTATAAAGTTTACTCCTGCAGACTCTGAGACCGCGCCACAGCTCCGAAAGGTTAAATGTATATTTAACACCTATTTGACTGTATGAACTGGCGACATAATATACAAAAGATGAAGTATATAAAAATATATTTAAAAAAATATATAAATATACTTCTAGAATCACACAACACGTCTGATTGTATAGTTCCAGGCATTCCTCACTACAGACAGCTGTTTTGGACTGACTAGTCCTCATCAGTGCACGTCGAAGGAATGTCTGTCGCTCATTCAGTGCATCGTATCGTTAACTAAACGTTAGCACATGCCTTTAACTGCCAAAAACTCCAGAGACATCTAACGCCCAGCCCCGGATTCATGGCGTAATCTCCATACGATAACTAAGTTGCCAGCCAATAGAGATCCGTGTTAGCGTGTGATCACACGCCAACACGGAGGAATGCCTGGAACTATACAATCAGACGTGTTGTGTAATCCCAGAAGTATATTTATATATATTTTAAATATATTTTTCATATACTTCATCTTTTGAACGTATTAGCAGAAATCCTTTTTGAAAATAATACACAGATAAACACAAAAATAAGTTCGGCTATACTAGCAAATACAATTCGCAATGCTTATCAAACGCACATGCTCGTCTAGTCATTTATCTTTGTTTACCACACACACAATCCATATTATTATATCCTTTCCTAGTGGTAAGATTAGTATTCAAGCTAGGGTATAAATTATATACAGTATTTTGTAAATATCTACACGGAAAATCAAATTATGCTTAACTACCCTCCGAAAAAAGAAATTCCGCAGTTTAAGTATTCAGTATTGTATATACCTACATACATTTATCATATTTGTATGAAATTTCGCAAAAACCTTATCATTGACGAAAAGTTCGCCAAAATACAACGGTATTGTTTGGTTCTGGCAACTGGAACGCTTCAATTTAATTTTGTTGGATGTTGTCGCTTCTTGCAACACGTTTACCTCATGTATTTTTTCATCGCATGCGTATTAGTGCAGTTACTGAAAAGTGGAAACCCATCTAGATTAACAGCAGGCATTGTTGGATTATCCAGTGCTTTTTGCAGTACATGCATACGTGAATCAATAGAGTTTAATAAATACTGTTTGGCAGGCCGACAAACAGTAGAGACTAAATAAGGTATTTGCTTCGTTGGATTTATCGTTATCCTAAATGTTGGGTTTTTACGACTATAGATTACGTTCTTAATATTTAATATTTAATCAAACGAGACGGCTGCTATTTCAAGGTTTATTTTCAAAAACAAATCACTTTTCACGGACGTTTAATATATTGTAAACCTTGATGAAATATAAATAATACAATAAATACAATAAATAATACAGGTAATTTCAATATTTATACTCAATATTGAAATTACCTATACTATTTATATTCTTTTTAATACGTATGGCTTCCGAAATCAATATTTTAACTAAATTTTCATCCATATTAAGGCTTTTCGCGTTAGAATAATTGCAATGATGTTTGTTATCAATCGAATGCTTTGATAAACCTGTGTGGGTATTGCCAGGTGATACGTCATACTCATGTTGCTGATTCCGTTTTTTTTTAGTTCTGAACTTTGACCAATATAAATTCTATTAGAAACTTTAAAACTTATCTCATGTACCACATTTCTTAGTTGTAATTTGTTTTGCTGGTGTTTTAAATTATCGAAAAGAATGAGGTGTTTAAGGTTTTGTGGTTATAGAGAATGAGGTGTGATTCCTCCGTTTCAAGTATTCTTTGGAATTTTCAAATAGGCCAGGAGCCGTCTCAGATTAATGTCTTTTTCTTTTTATTCTTTGAGGTCTATCTATGCCAAACAATATTTTATTAATGATTTTCACAGGGTAATTGTTCAAATTAAGTTTATCCTATAATAATTCAAAATTCCTAATATGGAAATCCCCGTTCGAAATTTTTTTTGTGTCCGATTCTTAATAATGTTTTTTGATGCAACCTATGATTACAATTAAATTTAAAATTCTATTTGAACCGACAGGCTTAGTATATAAGTCTGTGTCTTCGTTTCCACCTCTGTTGTTTATCAAAAATTAGTGGTTGACCTTCCTCTGTTTCTATGGTAAAATTCAGTCTGTCATGTATAGAGTTCAATTGGTTAAGAATCATCTCAACGTATTTTTTGATATGATTAAAAAGGAATCGCCTACATGGTGGCCACAAAGATTGCAACAATGCCGATGGAACACAACATTTACGATTTCTTTATTGGGATGAATCAATCCTCGTTTTTCTAACAGTCGCTATCATGAACTTTGCTTTTCCTTTCTTTTTCTCCAAGCATTTCCAGATCTTCCTCAACAGCATCCAATCACTTTTTTTTCGCCATTGCTGTTCTTCTTTTCACTAGCCCTGTTGCCCAACATTATTCTTATAGTGGCTGCTCTTCAAACATGTCCTGGTCCTTGTATTCGTTTTGCTTTTATTAATTCTACTATGTCTTCTCCGTCCAACTTTTGCAATATCTTGTAGATTCACCGTGCTCATTATTGATTTCAATTGGACCAAAAATTGCTTTTCATTTTTTCTTTTTCAGCCATTCTTGACATGTTCTTCTCCTTTTTCATTGGTGTCATGACTTCCGATGTATACAAAAGTATCGTCTTAACTATCGTCTGATGTGCTTTTACTTCTCATGCGCGTTTGAATTATATTTCGAAATATTTCTTTACATGAATAGAACCCCATTGGCTGCTTGTATCTTTCCTTGAACTTTTAGTTCTCGACCTCTCTTGCTGTGATTGTGGCTCCTAGGTACTTAAATTTGTAAACATATAAAAAAAGCAATAAAAAGAAACAATTTTACCTACCTCGGGTGTACCGTAGGCATACATATGTCGAGACAACTCACGTTCACCGAGAAGGTATTTCTAGACTTCTGAAATTTCTAATCTCCCTCGCATGTTATGTATTCAGTTGAGAGATCGGAGGGAAAGAAAAGCAATAAATGTGCGTGATTTATATGTCATCGATACATTGTGTCTCACGCATTCCAAAAATCTTGCATTTTACCGCATATTGTTTCCATCGGAAGAAAAAAGAAAGAATGGAAATATACCATTTTTCGCACAATGGTGAAAGCCCATTCTCAGCCAGACCGGATGTTATATGTTCAATATCCGGGGTCCTTATTACCTACAGTGTTGGGGAAATGGAGAAAGTGTGTCACTGGAAGTATCGGAACCTGTCACAGAAACAATAATTTGAAGGCATAATATAAGGCGTCTACGCCTCACGCGATGTTTACAACTTTACATAAATATAATATCTTTCTCTTTGCGAAATCAATATTTTAAATTATAACGAAACATGAATATCTCAAACATTTTTCCTCTTCTTTAGTTATTTTAATGTCGAAGTGCGTACTTTTCAAATCAATTACTTTACGGGTTTATTTAAAACTTTTCGCTTTGTATGTACACATTACACATAATAACTAAGAAATTCTGATAAAAGCATACGTAAATATATTTCTCCTAGCATTCTTCCATTCAAATAATTCTTATAATAATATTAATACATAGCTTAGTTCTGCCAGTTTAGAAATTGAAGTTACTGTACTGAAAGTGGTTTTACGCTGAAACTTTCTAAAAGATTCCCTTTTTTTTCAAAAACAATCCAGAATAAACTTTTTGCGGGAATTGGAATATCAATGTGGGCACACTAGATTTACATTTTATTTCCATCCTCATTGTCTTTCTAAACTTCCTACGACGCAATAGGTAAGGCTAGACGAATGATGCGACACTTAAAACGTTTATTGTCTTTGAGGATTGCTCGGAGGTGGCTAGGCCCTTAAGCCCGGTTCTAGACTCGCACCGCGAACACCCGCGAAAACGCTTGAATGCGCATGTAGGTATTTTTCACGCCTGTTCCCTGTCCCGAGTCGGTAAAAGCGTGTGTTCGTCTCAACCACACCGAGTGCTACGTAGGCTATATACGCCTGTTCGCTATATTCGCTGAGAAAGCGGCCTCACTGCAAATCTACACTCGCCAGCATTGTCCGATATGTTGGCAAATGAGTTGTCGTGGAATAGTAATGACGAAGACAATGAAAAATTATTGCTTGCTTTATGCAAACAGAAAATAAAATGAGTAAACGACAGAGCAAAAATCGTTTAAAAGAACGATCATAAAAACTTTCTTATAACCGATAGTTTTTATATACAGTAGTAAATAGCTCTACCTATTTTCTTTAGACTCTTTGTGTGCTAATATTTGTGGTCAAACCATAACCGGTGTTCTTACAAACGACTGTCATTGTATTAATGTAACTGGAAAGTGCACAACGGCTTTCATAATTTCATAGCAGAATAAAGAAAAAATAAAATGAAGAATGTTATACCTAATTGCGTTGCTTCCGACTGCACTAGCCCAAATAGACATATCTCCGCGGTTAGTATGCATGCGAACACTTCCTACGTTTCACAAAAGAAGCCGAGCGTTAAGCATTTCTGGACGTCCCTAACCTAGCGCTATTTTTCATACGCCCAGCGAACATCGCGCTATATAATGTACCTACGTACGTGGCGCTCTGTGTGGCCTTACCTTTAGAGGGTTCAGGGTCGGGAAACGAGAACGCCACATTAAGCTCTAGCCGCACTTATACGGGACGAGTACGAGCCGTGTGCGACACAACTTTCACACGGCGTTCATATCGTACTCGTGTCGTGGCCCTCAAAGCCACACTGTTACTGGACACGTACTTGTGGTAAATTGCTTAGTTTGCTCGTGTTTTCATTTGTATGGGACAGGAAAGATAAAGATCGATGCGTGTCATTGATTGTGAATGACGTCTTATACGGCGCTGTTGCCAAATTACGTTGATGACTTTTCAATTAATAAATATATATTAGGCTATGTTATTGATTTCTGCTGTAGCTATTTATTAAAATAATGGTATTGCTATGAAAATGAGAAAGATATATTAAATATAGTATAAGGTAACATTTATTTGCTTTTAGACGTTACATCAAGAAAACTAATTGTTAGTGTATTTAGAAAAATGTCAAAATTTTTAAATATTAATCACAACATGGAAGAACATCTGAGGAGGAATGTGTACAATGAAAAGTATTGTTCGCTCCCTGTGTTCGCTTCCTGTATATTTAATTTGTATTTTAACATGTTCTCTCCCTGTATATTTTATTTGTACTCTAATATGTATTTTCTAGGATTTTATACCTAATAGTTAAGCTCATTTTCTATTCTTCCTAATCGTTATATTGTTGATTCAAAACTAATAGCTTATTTGCTGTTGTTATTCATTAATGTTTATTAATCCCAAGTTT
>JARFOC010041584.1:0-23598 GCA_031763485.1 Osmoderma eremita | reverse complement strand
CACGTATTCCCGAAACACGTGTCGTCCCGAATTAATTAATACTTGTGCGGGAGGAGTGATCCGAACAGTGTGTTTATCGTGCCGCCCCACAGTCCTTGCTATCTTTACTGAAAAATAAGTTGATTTAACAATTTTGTGCAGCTGGAGTAATCCGAACAGTGTGTTTATTGTATGCCGTTGTATTAACCTGACTTGTATGGGGAAGACAGGAGTCACCAGACCTACTGGTGCAATTTTAACATACTTCTGAATGTCGTAGGAAAAAAATGTTTTATCCTTAGTGTGGGGTGAACCAATAGGGCTTAAAAAACAACTTGTTTTATCCTTTTTAGTGCGTTTTATATAAAGCTTTTCTTTTCATTTTTTAAAAATATGTATTTATTGATGTTTCAGCAGATATGGTCGTTTGATTATGTAGTTTTTTTTTTTACAATTAATCGTATTTTCAAATTAAATTTTTTTACGTAGTACATTTACACTAAAGGATAACCAAAATGACGATATGTTGCACGGCCTAATACTTACGACCATTTTAATGGCCATTAAGTAAATTGGAAGTTTACAAACAAAACTGACACGCTAAAGAAATTAAGCTTACGCAATATCTCATAGCACCTGTATTGTGTGTGATTATGTACAGCACAGTATTCGTGTTTAAATAATGGTATTACCGCAAAAAAGAGAGTAAGAAGGTTTTCATTGGAATTATAATTACCTCTGCTTGATATCTGCTAGATAGATTCAAACGTGTTAGTTGCTCTAACATGTAACATGTTTGTAATAGTGTAAAAATCTAAGATTATAATTTAATAACCTCTTGAAAATTCTTCCTATAAGTGTAAGCAAAACAGTGATTGTAACCTAACAAATTCTGTAACTGGCATTTACACAGAATGGTTAGTAATCATACCAGCAACTCGCTTTAAATGCATATTTCGTATAAGGTTGCGCTAACAAGGCGAACTATGCCTCTCGTCATTTGTAAAGCATGTATTAGTGTAATACATATCTTAGCTTTATAATTGCTTACTTTATAGTTTTGAGTTTATTTTATTGTGTTATTTAATTGAACAGTTGAGTTGCATACTATTCAATGACCTCCTAACGTTGTTATTGTTGTCGTGAGTGCTTCAATTGTCTGTTTAGTTAAAATATTATATAAATACGGAAATGTTATTTCCGTGTATACGATAAAATATAGATATTCCAGGACAAAACACTACTGCCTAACTACTGAACTAACTTTATGACTTTAGCCTATATCAGATAACCAAATAAGTTCGTGGGGCTTTTGTATAAAGTAGAGTGCCATGAATATTTTTTAAGTTGTTGATCAATAGCACTTGTTTGTTATGTCATCTAATTTAATATGAATCCTTCTTTTATCAGATACATACACATTTTGTGTTTTTTTTTATTTAATTCCTAGTTTTAAATAATTGAAAATGGCAAGGAATAAAACTTTACCTTGTTTACTAACTTAGTACCAAAGCTACAGTGGCTGCGCAAAAAATATGTACCGCATTCGGAGATGATGATACAAAAAATTCTAGGGTATCAGCTTGACCGATGAAGCGCGCTCTGTGAGACTGAAGATCATTAACAACGAGGATATTTAACAGGTACTGGGGGAAAATTGCAGTACAACGTGCCTAGAACTTGCAGAGAGGTTCAATGTGAGTGACGAAACCATTCGTTTGCGCCTTCATCAGTTAAGAAGGAGGTGGAAGTTGAGTAAATGAGTCCCACATGAATTGCCAAATGATAACAAATTAAATCGTTTTACCATTTGTTCGGCAAACATTCTATGCAACGATAATTAACCAATCCTTGATCGGTCAATCGAAAGAAAGTGGCACTCTTACAGGATAACGTCAGGCCGCAACCACAAGGGTGAATTTCTGAACTTGGCTGGGAAACGTTACCCTCCATATTCTGCTGACATTTCACCAAATGATTACCACTTGATGTCGCAACTGTATGAAGCATAGACAGTTCAAAACTAAATGCTAAAAACAATTAACCGTAAAAAATGCCATTGTAGGCGCATGGTTTATTGCTGAAGTCACCATACTAGCAAAAGCAATGATAGGGATACAATCATTACCGACGGACTCGAGTTTCTGCCTACTTTCATCGCTAATGCGTCGCCAAACTTATTGCGCAATGTCCCAGCTACTTGCATTACTGGCTCTATCGCATTTGCCTCGGTGGCTTGCGTGTTTGACCGGTGTCCCCTAGATGGGGTATGTCGTGGCGCAAGCAAGTGGCTGGGACATTTCGCAATAAGTTCGGCGACGCATCAGCGATGAAAGTGGGTTTAGCATTCGGAGAGACGCTGATGACGCCTGGTAGGCAGAAACTCGAGTCCGTCTTTAATGCTTGCACCCCTCTTGGCTAGTATGGTGATTTCAGCAATAAACCATGCGCCCATAATGGCTTTTTTTACGGTTAATAAATGCTGTCCGTCAATTTTTTAATTCAAAATCCATAGAGTTCTAAAATAGCGGTATACAAAAAGTCGTGGCACGTTGGCAAAAGATCATTGAGTGTGATAGTAATTACTTCGATTAGCAATATTATTGTCTCTTAATAAATATTTATATTTTACCATCTAAAACCACACCAACTTATTTGATTACCTGATAATATGTAAACGAACGCTTTTGCAAATCTTTTTTTCTTTCAATACCAAACAAGTGAGTGTGATAAAGAATAGGGTAATAAAAATATGACTTTGGTTCTACAGCAGTCAGAGGAGTAATATGAAAATAGTCAAGTTTAATGACAACTTATCTCCTTCCATCACGAACTCTTTCATGAATAAAGCCTAAAATATCGAGGAGATATGTACATAGAACGCAATTTTCGTTATGGATATAATGTTATAAAATAATGGAATACAGTGGCTTAAAATAAATTTGAAAAAATAAAAGATACCCTAACCACATTGTGGAGTAAAGTAATGTTACCAATGGTCTTCTGTGTGTGCATATCCCCCAGAGTGCTACGCCTGACCTTATTTTCCTTTGTAGTTTCTGCTCAAGATGGCAACTTAGTTGCCGAAATACGTATTCAGAGTTCTTTACTCAAGAAGGTGGTAAGGGTATTTTTTTTAATGGATATAATGGTAACTTCGACAGTTTTTTGCAATTAAATTCATCAAATGGGAAATTATTTAATTTACTATAACGAAGAATAGTGTTGGTAGATTAATAAGAGAACACAAATGTTCTCAGACTTGATATTTTAGAAAAAGGAAATATTAATAGATTCATCATTGACGATTCTAATGATAGTCCACGAGAAAGTCTCAATGCTTCTTCACCATTATCTACTAAGGTTTCCGCTCAAAAAAAAAGCAAATGCAATTTAATCTAGAATATTCCCAGATGAAGTTTAATAAAAATACTTATTGCTAACATCACAAGAAAGTAAAAACCTAAACAAGGATACCACATTTGTTAACTAAGCAAAGTCGTTGTCCAGTTGAATTTGTTAAATCACCAAACAATATCAACAAATAATATGATAATATTTGTAAACAATATGATTAATGCTTTATAAACACTTAAAAAGTATATGCAAAATTTGATAAGCAACATTTTTAAAACCATTTGTATTTTAAGCCTACATATAATTAATTTTTTTAAGGCACACACAAGGTATGGAAATGAACGAGATGCAGATATATCCATATCAGGCGTTGCGAATGATATCTCAAAGGACGAAATGACCCGTGACTTGTCGGCGCAAAAAAATGATTGTAGAAGCGTTTCAATATAGGAAAATAATCCATTTTTTTGCAAGATCATACAATAATGACCGCAGCACAAGTATCTTAATAGTTTTGTGTTAAACTTTTCTTTTGAGTTTCCAGAATTAGCAGTGAAGAAATAGTTTATCAACATGGTTGCGAAACAACATCATTTATTGCTTAATCGCAAAAACAAATTACGTTTAGTGCCCTAGTAATTATAATATAAAACAGCACTAATTACATTGTATTTAAAATTTTGACATTAAAATGTTTCCAAACAAAAATAAATCTACCTAAATAAAAATATAAATGTTTGTTCGTTCAAAATCTTAATCCCCGAAAATTCTTCACCGATTGCTTTGCACTTTTGGCACAACATTACATTCTAATACGCGCGTGTTTTTATATATAGATGTGACAGGCAAAAACGTGCGTTTCTTTTTCTTTTCGCTTTAACCAGACTAGGCTACAGCAACGTATGGACGGGGACAGCTAATATAATAATAAAATTAACACAACACCTTCGGGCGGAAGCCTGTTTAGCCCCGTTTGACTTGTCACACCACGTGCTACGAACATCTCAACGCCCGCGCGGTATACGGCGAACGGGGCTTCCGAAATCGTAGCACCGCTGAAGGTGCAGTGTCAATCACGCGACTGCAACGGCTATAGCCGCGCGATTGTAAGCGCCCTAGTCAAGTGACTTTGCATCAACAGGTGATTTACATAGAATGATGCAAAGTCGCTTGAGTCACGCTGAACTAAACCTTGTGCCTCGACACGTAATGGGTGTATATCGTTTTAGTCAATAGCACTATGTTGAAGAACTTTTAAAAATTCCGTTCTCAAGGCGGAGCTTTGATGTAAATATTGAAATTAAAGAGGGCCTATGACCGCAGCTACTTTAAATCAAAATGGGCAAAGCAAAAGCAATTCTTATAAGAGACAATGCAACAGCAAAATTTATGAAGATGCTTCGTGGGTACGTAGTTGTGACAATAACAAATTATTTTGTTTTCCATGCTTGTTGTTTAAAGATGTAGCTTCATGGAGCTCTAAGGACATAACAAATTCAGAAACAGTAAACGGGTAGAGAAAAATAGACATACTTTGTCAAAAATTAGTGATTCTATAGAATTCTGTGTAGAATCTGAGTCATAATACAATCCTGGAATTTTTACAGGGTCAATTGATACTATTTTTAAGGGCACACCAACGAAAATTGAAAATAAACTGCTGGATTATACGTTGGAATTTTTCATATTCATAGATATTTTATGTGCAGACCTTACCCCTAAAGACTCACGAGCCGCCACTGCCAATAACTATTATTTATAGTAAAATTGTCCATCATATTTTCATATAGAATTCTGGTCAAAGCTGTTCAAATAGGGTAGAGCATCCAGTCTAGATGACCCGAAAAGTAGACGCCTGTAGAGGCAAGAACTGAAGAAACCCCCAAGAAAGTTGAAAAAATGGTGTTAATCGGCGAATCAAAGTTCCGGTTATCTCAAATAAAGTAGGAATGTAGAAGGAAGGCATCTGTTTTGATAATTTTGAGGGAATTTTGGAATTTGTTTTAGCAGTTACCGAAAGAAAATTTTTTATTTTATGGTTTTTGACAAAAGTGGTACTAAATTATAACAGGGGAGCGTTTACGACAGGGGAATTTAAATATTCGATTTAATTTATGCAAAAAAATGAACATAAAGAATACAAGGATGTATTTTATTCGGCAGCTGGTGTTATAACTTATGGGTTCGTTTTATTATGTAACAAACTTATCAGCACCTGCCAAATACTACCAATAAATTACGCTAAAGCTTGTCCTATACTTAATTTGAATAGAAGCAGGTTGTTGTAATGTGATGTTAATAACTTAATTATTCAAAGTTGTTTAACTCGTTTGATTAATACAGAATACCGTTTGATACTTCATGAATATGATTTAAAGCACTATAAATTTTGAATTTCCTTATTAAGACCAACAGTAATGAAAAAAAAAATTTTTAAGGTTAAACTTTTTCTTCCATTTACCTTTCTAATTAAGAACGCAGTTGTAGATATGTACGTGTGTAGATGTTTTTAACTTTGAAAATACTGGAATTCTTCGTTGATGCTCGTAGGATAACAACAAAAAACCTGTTCGTTAAGGACGCATACTATATCATTCCGGTGGAATATTTTAAACCATGTTATTAAAACTTATTTTAAAAAAGGGCAGTGTGTATAAAAGGAAATCACAAGATATAACGTCACTAATCTCTTAATATTAATTTTTGCATTGTAACCCAAAATTTTATTTCCACAATAATTTAAAATAACCAATAAAGAAAAATGATATAAATTGTTTACGACACTTTTGAAGGACACTGTATTACGACATCCGACACCAATGTATTCAAATGCATAGATAATATGTGCTTGGTGTGCATATTTCTACCGATGCCTACTTAATAATCCCATTCGTAATATGCAATTAAGTCTAAATGCAAATAATTGTTTTTCGAATTCGATTTCGAACTATTTTACCATATAATAGGTAGTATTGTTTTAAAATATTTTTTGTTAGAAGGTGCTTCAAATTGCTAAATGTATAGATACGCCAAAAGTCCGTTTATTAATTCCACAGATTGGTTGCGAAAACGTAAAACCATGGAAGTACACCTATTTACGTCGGATTACCAATTACATAGTACAAAGTAACCTTCAGGTTAAATCCTTTTCTAAAACTCTCCCTTCTCTGCAGATTTTAATTCTGCAGTCATTTTTCTTCGGAGCACATCAAGTTTCTGTAATATTGTGATGTTGGTTTTCCTTGTGAGCGGTGTGGAGAAAAATTCGATCGCTGATATATTTTTCAAGGAAAGTCTAAATGAAGGTAAATCTTAGGTATTTTTGAATATAATATGTATATAGGTCACCAATTTGTAAGGAATTCAGCAAAATAGCTTAATTCTTTCTGGCGCCGTCATAGAAAAAAAAATGAATATATTTTTGAAAACGAGCTTGCCGTATTTATTGTATCTCTCAACAACATTTTTGCCCCAAGCACAAACATGCCTCATTCCCATATACTTTTGCACGCTGAAATCAATTATGTTTTCAGAATTTCTCCATCACCCTTAGTTTCTATGTTCCGGGATATTCGCTTATCCACCTAAAATATGCATGGAGTATGTCTTGACGTTATTTCAGTTGTCGACTAGAGCTCGCAACTGATCAACCAGCATGCAATGGTTAATATATTGACGTGTTAAGACCTGCATTTCCCATTCCTAGATAACATCTCTTGTTATTTCAGTTGACGGCTAGAGCTCGGTGAAGGAACATATATGATGACGTTGTTAACGTTTTAAAGAGTGTTGCTTGGTGGTACGTTCAAGTTATTGTAGTGAAACCGCGAACATTTGATCACCTGTAAAAATGCCTAGGAAATGTGTAAACCACCCGAACTCTCTTTACTACATTTGCGGCGAATTGACATTTAAATATCAAAAACGGCCTTTCACACCTCTCCTCAAAATGTGCTATGAGCAGTATTTCAATTCAAAAAGTAGATGATGAATACAATATCCCTTTTACTATTCCTATGATTTGGAAGGAATCATCAGATCATACTACCGATTGCTATTTCTGTCTAACAAATAAAAGTGGTATGACTTCTAAATCCACACATACTGTAAAATACTCTAATACTCCATCTGCACTGACACCAGTACCTCACAGTCCGGAATTACCTGTGACTAAACCTCCACAAAACATGACACTAAGCGACGATGAAAGTGCTGATGATACCAAGGCAAATGGAGCCCTGCTATGTTGGCAGACTATTGCTGGACGTTGAAGAGAAATGTTATATACCAGCACATTTTCAAAGTAAATATATCACTTTGTACGTCATTTTTTCATGATTTATACACATATTATAATATATACTTTCACAAAATTTCATTGCTTTGTCACTCTGAAACCCTGTCTTATAGAAAAATTCTGAAAACAGATATGATAAGTGTAAACCCACTTTACCTCGTGGGACAAGATAAATCTGAAATTTTGTTGACCAGTGTAAATAATTTAACACAATCAAGTAAAATGAATTGTTAAAATTACTAGGAAAGCAATAAATAAACGAAGATAGGGTGCAAATTCTTTAGGCTCTATCATCAGTTGTTTCATTCTATTAACAGCATTCGGTAGTTAAAGCTGTCTTCGTTTACCATCAAGCTCAATCCCTCAGCCTTCAAACATCAACCTCTCCCACTATCGAAAAACGCCTATAGCTGCTGATTTCTCTCTTAAATACAGCGTATGCCCACAAATTTTGAGAAATTATTTCGCCTTCTTTTTCCTATGTTAAAGTTTAGATCATTTATGTACCTATGTTAAAGTTTGGTACATTTATAAGTGCTTATATGTTACAAGACACTCAAGTGTTTGAAAATAGCGATCTACAAACACCATATCTGCATCTGATTTTGCATCGCTCCAAGAAAGCTTGTATAATTCCGCAACAAAACAAAATGTTCAAATAATATATAACAGAAATTATCCAAACCTGTCTAGTGCGTACCAGGATGGAAAGTAAGTTGTTTTGGTGGCCATTGAGAAATATTACTGTTTATTCAAGAACCAGTTCTTTATAATCATGTCTGTCAAAAAAATTTACAATATCAATGCTAGTCGTTAATTTTTTATTCGACCCTCATAATTTCATAAATATCATTTATTGAACTATGACAATCGTCAGTCATTTTATTTTATCTGTTCCAAGTTGCAGGACGGTAAATGAAAACACAAAAATCTGGGCTAGACGTATTTTTTCTGAAATCTTTTCTTATGGCATCACAAATATGCCAAAAAAAATTTTGGTGTGATTATATTTATATTTAATACAAATTATTTTCCATGTATAAGAGGAACCAATAATAAATAATTTCAACAACTTAATATACACCAAAAATGTTGCTTGCAGATTTGTAATCTTCTTTAGAAAAAGTAGCTATCAACCCAAATTCCGTTTTTTAGCATTGTACATTGTCATAGTAATGTACAAAGGAATTCTATGTCATATCTGTTTACATACATATGTACATACAACGAAATTTTAAAGAGTGAAATGAAATTGAGCTGTGTAATTCTCCTAGAAAAAGTTAAACTGTCACAAAAAGTTTGTTAAAATAGCATTAAAAAGAAATATTTTACACTTTTCCGAAGGGCAGATATAAAACACACTCGACGGGGTTACTGTTAGTTTAACATCGGATATTAATAACACCAACCGCAAAAATGTAATTACTTTTGGTGTTAATAAGCGGTCAAGCTTGAGAAGATAGTTAAGGTAATACCGAAATGTTTATTATTTAGGATTGTTAGAACATCCCCGAAAAAGTTAATTCATCAAGGTTATTAAATAATTTCAACTCCTTTGGAAAATAAACCTGACACTGCGATGAAGTGTTAACTCCGCACAGAAAAATACTTTAAAAAATAAAGTGATATTCTAACTACGTAAAAGTGCAATTAAACTCTGAAACGTGAATATTTGCATTAAGTTATACAACTCCGCCGCGTTTAACTACTTTTGTGTTTGGACATAAACGAAATACAAGAAATCGGTGTTAGATCCAACACCCTATTTTCAGTAGGAATTCGGTGAATAGCTATAATACTATCATCCTAAGGCTAAAACGCGAGCGTAAAGCCCGAAAGTTGAAAAACACTCCATCCTCGGGCAATATGCAAAATTTCTTCAGACTGAAATCCATGCAATTGAGATGTGCGCAAGAGAAATTTTGAACAAAAACAAATCAATAAAAATTTTCAGTGGCAGTCAGGCTGCATTGAAAGCATTGGAGGCGCACAAACGCCACTCTAAACTGGTCTGGAGTTGCAAAATTATTCAGAATACAATATTGGCGCCCAACAAACTAATCCTAATCTGGGTCCCGGGTCAGTCCCTCATTCAAGGCAATGAGACAGCCGACACCCTTGTAAAAGAGGGTGCTGCGGGGTGCTTCCGGGGTCCAGGACCTGGTAATTGGCAGATAAACTTCGATAGCCAAACGACAAATTTGCTTCTGGTTAAAACAGAAAGTACTTCAATTTTGGAGCAATTCTCCTGGTTTGGTACATGCGAAAGATTGCATTTCACCCAATCATGTCAAAACCGGATAATTACTAAAACTTGATCGTAAAAGGATCATTCTTGGAAAGGAAATTACTTCCCTAGCTGACCTGAAAAATTCCTCATTGAACAAGATTCTGAGCTGCCTTAAGGGCGTGCACTTGTTTGATGAACTCTAGGATGGCGTCCGCTCTACAATAGGACCTAGTGGCCGAAGTAGAAGGCGCGATCAACCGAACCAAGCGGATGACATCTCTACATCAAGTAAGTAATCATCCTTAACCTACAACAGTTGCTAAAATAGATTAAAATATATATATATGGCACCGCAGGTGTAGCAACCTTGACAAATTGTGTATTGTGTGTTTTCCTTTCGACACAGTTTACGTAATCTTCTGACAAGTAAGATACACAGAATAGGTAAGTGTGGATATAATAAATATTAATCAATCAAATTCATCATAATACAGATGCGGCGTTAAAAAACCTATGGTTAGTTATATTTTCATAAAATATTTATCCATATGTATTTGCAGACGTTCGTAATTAAGTAAATATTGATATTGACGTTGCGTAATACGGTTTGAAATCAAAAGTAACAATCAAGCACTAATTGAAATAATGCATGTAATGGTGTTACTGCTTGATTCCTTTTAGATTGTTGAACTTTCGCTTGGTATATGACATACATGTACTAAGAAGTCGGTGCTGTTTATACTAAATAATAGTACTTGTTTTAAGACATAACCGTTCAAAGTGTATTGTTTTAAGTTGAGAAACTTACGTAAACAGTATTTTTTCAATGACTATGAATAAAAATAAAGATCTAGTGTGTGCTTTTTACCCAGTAGTTTAATTCGGAGCCTTTTCAAGTAAATCTGGGTCATTACCGTTAGTGTAACTAGTTACCGACTTTATTTATTTATTAAATATTACTGGTATATTATATTGTACTAGTATATTTAACAAATATAACCATTACATTAGAAAAAGTACACAACTAAATATTTTGTTCCCAGTGATCATAAAATATCGTTACCAAAACATGATTTTGCACATTTTTGAGACAGTATAATTCTAATTTCTAAAACTAGATATCATTTCAGTTAGCTCATATGTCAATAAATCAGCAACATCAATTAATTATATTACAATTAAAACAGGCTAATGTACATCAGCAATTTTCTTATTAAATACTCTGTAAATATTACAATTATGTCACATCATTTCATTAGTAATTAAAAGGTGGCAAAGTACCACCACTTATCCAATTTAGGGAGTTTATAAAAACCAATAAATTAATACAATTTGTGATAGTAAAAACCAGATATAGTAAAAAGTATTATTGAGCAAGCTGCCCTATTAAAAACTGGATATTAGACTGCACAATTTTTCATTTTAGAAAAAAAAATGTTTTCTATCAATGTTTTACAGAATCAAACGTTGAACAATTCAAAAATATTTTCAAAAGAGGCAAATATACGCACAAGGTTCCACTCCTATTGAATTCCAGTAAATTTGAATTCAAAACAAGGATTTTTGTACCCAATCAATTAACAATTAAGAATTAAGTCATTCTTCTAGACTACTTGGTGTCATTATAGATGAAGGTCTCAAATGGAGTAACCACATTGAGAAACTATGTAGTGAGTTGTCACAAATATGTTATGCTCTTCACAATCTAAAAAGATCTTGACTTGGGATTACTCAATGGGGTTCAGGCGTTGGTATCGATGGGATATTTTTATTGCAAAAGCGAGCTATTCGTATTGTGTTTAATTTATCTTACCATGAATCTTGTAGAGATACTTTCAAAGTGGAAAAAAATTTTGACGTTGTATGATATTTATATTCGTGAGGTATTATGTTTCGTTTTTAAATATAAATCGCAGTTTGCAGTTGGTGTTTCGCATGTCTATGATACCGGTCAAACAAATTATTTGTTACCACCGACTCATAACACTGCCTTATTTCAACGAAATTTAGTATTTATGGGTTGTAAGAAGCTATTTAATAGGTTACCCAATAATATCAAATTATGTAATACTTTGAAAAGTTTTAAACATAGTATAGAAACATATTTACTTGCATTATCTTGTTATTCAATAACTGACTATTTGTAAACGGATACTGTTTAAATTGATTGTGTATGTGCACTTTCTCGGCCCTTGACGTTGTTTTGTGTGATAGCTGTCATAGTTTCAAATAAAGATTATTATTATTATTATAAAAAGTAAACAACCGTAGCGAGAACTCGTAAAATTGTGCACTAACCACTGAATTTCAACTATACAAACTGTACACTTTCCTACAACAAGGATCACCTAAACCGACCATTTGCGGACCCATTCTGACATTTCAATATATCTTGACCCATACAATCCCCTCACAAAGTTTGTGAAACATTTTCTTTATGTGACCAACAAAAAACACTTTTGAAACGGTGACTAATTGTGAGCCAATTGGACTTAGTCGAAACCTAAGACTTCCGAACTTAAACATAAGAATTCCTAAATTCTAAGAGATTATTCATCTAATCCTCCGATATAAAAATCTGACAAGAAAATACGATTTGTGTTGCTGAATTTGGACACATTGTTCAGTAGTGACGTTGCGGCTAAATTCTAGCAAATTAACATAAATAAAGGAGCGTAAAATCGTTTTGTTACATACTTCATCAAATATTATATAAAAAGCAAGACATTTATTTCATATTACTTCCAAGTTTTCTTACAAACACACAAGTGAAGATTCACTTATTAATTGTTATGGATGAGTCATGATACCTTATCCTTCAAAACAAAAATACGTATTGCTGTTCAGTTCAATATACATTTTTTAAATGGCATTGATCGATTGTAGGTATGTATAGAGAAATAAATAGTATGTATGCAGTGTACAATTTCGTTTCCGGTGAATATGTAATCAACTGTATTGCTAATGCTAATGCACACACAAATATATATGAAAGTATTAAATGAAATAAATGATAGTAAATCTATGATTGTTTAAGTTTATGAGAAAAAAAAAGTACAATAGAAACAGTATTACATAAAAATTAGGTTTTTAAAATATATTACTTACATTTGTTAAGAGTACAAACTAGGAAACAAAACGAACGTTTTAAACAAAAATTATCTTATAACTTCGCTTCGTAACAGATCACAGACAGAACACAGAAAAAATAACAATAATAATTAAAACCCGGTACCGCGGTACGAGCAAACGAAAAGGTACACACGGAACACGTTTTACGTATCGAACGCATACACAACGTGCGACTCGGGCAGCAAAAAAAAAGCACACGACATATAGACTGATCTAGGAATGAAGTGTATAGTATATACGTACCGCGTAGGTCACATGACTAACGCGAGTAACGTGCACAGAAAATAACTTTGATTCACTGTTTTTCGACGACCCGAAGGCGATGCGATGCGCAGCGTTCGGCTACGTTCGGCGCCAACTCAATACTTAATTTCCTCAGTGCTCTAACCCATTCTCTTCTTTCCACTCGTCGTATGTGCCGCTTGTCGGTGCGCGATAATATGAACACAGCAGGGACGCGTACAGTCGATCGAAAAGTTGGCCCACGTTTCCAAGTTGCCGTGTGATTTTTTTTTTGTTGAGTTGGTCATGTGAATAAAGTTGCACGAGGAGGAATAGGAAATTGCCATTTATTATATTTTGTTTTGAATGTAAGTTTATTAAATTAAGAACAACACAAAATTGTGTTTATACGAGGGCGATTTAACGGCAATATTTCAAAAGATGGTAACAGCTTCGCCATGATAAGTGTATTTCTCAGTTTTAAAGCCCAAATGTGCCAGAGAAGAGTTTCGTGTGCTGAGTAACGATTATTTTGTACTTGTAGTACCCATTAAAGGAATTAAAGAATATGCTGAATCTGCTCATTCACATGCAACGACTTGTAAGTGGTCCACCACCATCAAAACTGATCATATGATGATGCTGAACGTCAGGGCCCTTCATTTACAGTAACTTCTCCAGAAATGATTAATAAAGTCGATGTCCGAGATAGCTAATACCCTAAACATCTCAACCGAATGCGTACACAATATCTTACATCAACAATTAAATATGAAAGAGTTAAGCGCAAGATGGTCGCCGCGTCTGCTTGCTGTTGACCAAGTGATGATTCATGTTTCAAGTTCAAATGAATGATGGCCAACTGATTCTA
Source organism: Osmoderma eremita (assembly GCA_031763485.1). Lineage (NCBI taxonomy): Eukaryota > Metazoa > Arthropoda > Insecta > Coleoptera > Scarabaeidae > Osmoderma > Osmoderma eremita. The sequence goes on along the minus strand of JARFOC010041584.1, from coordinate 9,510 downwards.
AATTACTTGCTAAATTGCACTTTTCGTTCTCAAGATATTTGAAGTTAAAGTCTCGACCTTAAGAATCGACGCTAGAGCAAAGCATGCACATGATGAAAAGCAAATTAAAATATCTTCTTGTGTTTTCGAGATAGCAACGATTTTATGTGATGACCCCAAAAATTACCCACAGAGTTCCGTTCCCGGATACGTTACTCTATGAAGGAATGAGCGATCTTTTACGAGGAATCGACTGGTGGAAACCGCTTTGCGTTAACTCCAATAGTTCCCGAGGTATCGGCAAATATGTGGGAAAAAAACCGTTAATTTTTGTAATTTTGATGCCCAAATTAGCGATTCTATAAACTTGCAAACGCTTGGTTTCTTATTTTCGGTACCAAAATCGCGATCTAAATAACGAAGGAATCGCTTTGGATAAAGCTCCATGGGTGGGAGTAATTTTAACAAGGACTCATCTATGCCAAAGCGTTTGAGTTTGTTTTTCAAACTAGCATGATCTACTCTAAGAAATGCTTTTTTGGATATCTAGATAAATCACGTTGCGTTGCCCCATGCCGTCTGTAACTTCACATATTGAAAATAAATAAATTAGTCACAGTTGATCTATGTTGCATAACCGCATATCAATAGATATAAATTGTTTCATCACTATGTAAGTAAGATCGTATGAAAGTGATTCAAACTCATTTGAAAATTTCACAAACAGGATATCGGTCCATAGTTCTCCACCTGATCAGCCTCATCCTTTTTCAACACCGGACATATACCGCATATCTTCCAGACAGCGGGTTTAGTTGGCGCTATCAGTATATGGGAGAATTGAACATGCAATGCCAACCCAAGAACCAGCCCGCATTTGCTGCAGTGAAATTCAGTCTAGGTACGCTTTTCACTGTATTTTAAACGGCGAAAGAAGTAACAGGGTTGCACAGACTAATAGATTGACATTTAAACGACGATCGTAACACCGAATTCTCGGGTTGAATCCCACTGTGAGTCTTCACCATGATTCATTACTTCTGGATAATAGCTTCATTTGTGTCGATGGTATTTTTTTGAGTTCATAGACATCGGATACGATAAATGAGTGAGAAAGTCGGTTTACCCTTCAACATTTGAGGGTATTCTACCTTGTTTATTTATTATTATTTCATAATTAATCGTAAATTTTCACATCAAGTCTTCATAAATTCACCACTATCTCAGTTTTCTGCACGACACCTTATCTCCGTATAAATGTATTCCATTATTATTCGATTACCTTTCGTTGTTTTGTACTTTCCACAAGAGCAAATCGATGTTGGAAATTTGCTTACTGGAAACTCATCGGTTAAGTAATTATTACACACGGAAGCCGAGACGGATTACAATTAAGGCGGCTAAGAAAGTGAAACAGAAGACTAATCGTGCTGGTTAAACTTAGGCGAGCGTATCGTTGCGTATATTTTACTGCACAAATGTAGACACAGAAGAGACACGCTTTGAAGTCCTTTTCTATAGAATGATCGTGTGTCTTAATCATATTTAATTTGAAGAAACATAGCTCAGTGTTCGGATATAATTTATTTTGATTTCTCAAAGAGAATTTTTTTTTGTGTATTGTTTAAAGTGGGCACGACAAATAACTAATAAGAATCATCAACTCATAACTGGTTTTCTTTTGTTTTTTTTTTTTATAATTTGGACGTACATACCGTCATTGGCCATAGCTATTTGCAGGGTTCATCTTATGGTAACCTCCGTATTGTATTCAAATCTTGGGCAAGAATTTTGTTCATCCATAGTGATGTTATATTATTTATTTATTCTGACTTTTCACGGGCTTTTGATACAATAGACAATTAAATGTTATTACACAAAGTAAGTTCTTTTGGTTTTGTTCCATCGGATATCTTTGAACTTTATTTAGACGGTCGTACATGCTATGTGGTATACAATGGATTTTCCTCATATGAGTTTTGTCTCATTTTATTCAATCTCTTTATTAATGATTTATTAACAATTAAAATATCATTAGGGACACATGGTTTTTATTGCTGGAATCACCATAATGCAATGAAAGGGGTCAGGCATTAAAGATGAACTCACTTTGGGCCTTCTCCTCAACACGGGTTCCTCTTTTAAAGATCTCGTTTCCGAAGCCTCAAAATCTTTGGGATTTGTAATGCGAGATTCTAAGCATTTCAAGGGCAATTAGATTAGTAAGTAAAACCCTGTATGACGCATTTGTCTTATCAAAATTTGAGTACGCTCCCCAAGTATGGTATCCGATCCATGCCTTTGATCATCAGTAACTCGATCGAAAACATCGCAAGTTTCTAAAAAGAAATTTCTTATAAAGTGGATGGCGCTTATCCACCAGAGGTCTTCCGTCAATTGATACTGGAATTTTCCTCCACAACCTGTTGACTATCCTCGTTGGTAGTGATCTTCGGTCTCCCAGAGCGTGCTTCATCGGTCAAGCTAAGATCTCTCATGATGAACATTATTTGAACCACTTCTGTGCTGTTCAGTCATTTACAGCATTATCTCCGAATGCGATACATACTTTTCGCGCTTTAGTACCAGGTTTGTACTCATGGAGTAAACAACCTCGCATTCATTGCCTTTCGATTATTTAAAACTAGGAATTAAACAAAAAAAAAAACAAAATGTGTATGTAAGCCATAAAAGAAGGATTCGTATTAAACTAGAAGACAGACACCAAACAAGTGCTGTCTATCAACTACTTGGAAAATATTCATGGCACCGTACTTTATACAAAAACCGCACCAACTTATTTAGTTACCTGGTATATTATTTGTGTTATTGCCAATAAAATATAATAGGGCTATTTATTTGTTAGCTATGTTTAGCTATTTTATTTTGATTTGCATTGATCCTCCTTGTATCACTCTTGTGTCTTTGTATATTTCACGTGTGCAATTTTCTACTTGTTTCTTGTCCCGTATTGGGTTGTAACCTAATGTTGGACAATACAGTTCCAGTATTATTATTATTCTTATTATTGTTGTTGTTGTTGTTTGTATACTAATGGAGAGACTTGACACTGCGGCCTTGAGACCTATTGTATCACTCTACATTAGGTTTGTGTACGTGTGTGTGAAGTGTATGGCTTGTTACTGCCTCTCCTCGCCGTAAAGGATAGCAGTGTTGATTAATCCTCAACACTGAAGGGTACCGGGAGGGGTACCGACTACCCTTGCTGCAACCGATCTTTAGAAAAATCGGCTGCCGCAACGGAGATTCGAACCCCGACATCCTTGTACAGGTGCCTAGCGCTCTTATCACTGCGCTATCCCGACGTTCTTGTCATTATTATTAGGTATTGTAATTTTAATATTATATTTTATTATAAAATAGCATAACCCAGCAGCAGTGTGTAATTAGCTATTTAGGGCTGTACATTAGAACGCAACGAATGTATACAGAAACTGATTTTCAGCTACTGTCAAGGATTTTATACAAATTTGAAAATGTTCGTGTTCATGAGCGATTAATGTGCGAACCAAAAATATCCTTATCTAAATATATTTCACCAAACTGTATTATGCTTAAAGTCCGTGATAATCAATTTTTATTTCCGACAATTTGCTTTTAATAAACGCCAATAGGTACTTGCTTTATTGCAAATAGAGATACTAACGTATAAAATTAAATCTGCCTATTTATATCTCGCAAATGATTGGAGCTGTAACAAGACTAACGGCAATAGAATCCTCGTCAAGAAACGCATCTAGTAGTTGTATACTACTAGATGCGTTTCTTAACATACATTGACTTTTGGATTACTTTTCGGATTCTTAACTATTTGTCTTTGGCAAAAAAATAACGAAATTTAACAATATTTTACATACTTTGTGCCATGGCAAGCGAGCAACTAGATCTAGACGGTTTCTTAGGAAATAGACAAAATTAGACAATTCTTTAATTATCTTTATTATTTTTTTGGGATCTAAATACGAATGTTAGCAATAGTTCCACTCTAAATACACAGAAGTTCTGCTTTATGACTTTTTCTCCCAAAAAAGAAGTAATAGATCACAGCTATTCTGCTAAACAAAAATATACAAAAACAGTAAGCTTGAATCAATAATCACCTAACAAAAATCAGTTACCTCGTGGAACAGATGTCTATTATTACTGAGGAGGAAATTTTTTGAAAAACAATATACAGCAAGTGCTTGACACAGTCCGCATCTAATTAAGCCCGCCATTACACTATCAATGATTGATTGTGTTTATTAATTTTACAATACAGGTTGCCCCCATATTTTTTTGGAAAACCCTAGTATATATTTTGCGTTACCAACTTGAATAACTTTTATAAAAGAGACACATTACACGGTAAAATATTTTATCGAATTTATTATAATATATTAATATCTTTGCCAAAAACCTTTGAAGTGCAATGTCGACCTAAGCTAAAGCGAAAGCTCGACGGAAAGTAATTAGAACGCAATATTTATTTTTAAACTATATAGGAGTACAATATCTTTGAGAGCGCAAGTGCAAGTCTAATCTGCATAAATTCAGTAGAATAAACTAGCTCCAATATAATAAAATAAAAAACAAAAACTGACCTCGAATATCCACAACATTAATGTAAAGAGAAAATATTCACTAAAAATTTTCGACAAATTAAGTGATCCTTTAATTTATTTTTGAAGAACGGAATATTATTTACTTGTTTAAATCTGATACGTCTATCGAAGAAAGGGTAGGTACCACGTATTAGAGATTACTTCATGGATTATAAGTGTCGCTATTACGAGTGCAAGAAACAGTATTTATAAACAGTGACGGGGGGCCGCATTAAGCTAAAATTATATTTAGTAACGATCGAGGTTAAATAAAACTTTCAAATATTGCTTTATTATATTTGCCAAATTTGTACGTACAAATGTTTACACATTTTAGAACGTGTTCGTGACTAGAACAAATTAATCAAAAACTCTCCTAATATGCAGGATAACATTTGTAATCGGCAAATGCCTTTATTGCAGTTATTTTAAAATATTCTGGCAAGCACTATACGTACTAAAATCGGTAACGGGCTGTATTTTTCTTGTTACAGCCATTGAACACAAACAAGTAATAAATGATTTATAAACCAATATGTATGTTATTTTTTCTTACTTAAGTTATATCATTCTATGCTTCTAACACCAACGGAATCACATAGTGAAAGTGGAGGGTTTTTTCACATATGCATATCTGTAACACTAATGCTCTTAATTGCTTTTTGTAAGGTTGCTAAAGTTCGCTTTATTGCTCTAGGTAAGATTATTATGCCATAAATCTATTAAAAAAATTGGGTCTATAATGATTTTTAAGTTATTTTTTTTAGCTGATTGCACAACATTTCGCATAATATATATACCTATCTACAATCTCTAGATGTTGTGTAATCAATTGAAACTACAGTAGTTATTAATATAGAATGCGTTACCATGTATTACTACTATCAGCTCCAACCATAATGTCGTGCGTCTGACAGGAGTATTACCGACTGCTTTACGTTCTATAAGTAACGTCATGGTAATGTGAAGCGGTCGGTTACACTCCTGGCAGACGCACGACATTATGGTTCGAGCTCGCTATACATACATACTGCAATATGTCAAATGTGGCTTCTGGTAAACGTCAATGTCAAAATGTTACACAACGGCACATATGATTTTAAATTTTCGTCTTAATATTGGTACAGTTCGATGTGTTACATCAGGTTGATGTAACTAGGCGATTTTTTTTAATAGTAATAAGTAAGAAATTTAATAGATTAAATTTATTACAAATGTGCAAATAAATATCCAAATTAAATGACCTGATTACAACCATCAGTAGAATTTTGTAAATACAATTTGCATTGGCATTCGTAAATATCTTGACTACCCTTGTAATGATTAAATGTAACTTGTTCCGCCCTCTTTCTGTTCGATCTTCCTTCGCATCTCTCTCTTAAACTTCCAATATCCGGTGTCCCTTCGTCTCCTTATACCGCTTATTTGTATTTATTACTTCAGTTTTTACCGATTCTAACTCGACGTTATTTTTATACATTTAATCTTTTTATGGTTTAATAACGCACTGTTTACTTAGTTACTAAACTGATCTTTGCACGGTAACAGTATACTCCTATTTACGTGGGTTACACAGGTTCCTTATAGGGCGTTGTACAATCGAAACACAAATCCACGCCTGCACCCTTCACACTACAGTAACTATAGACCAGCGCATCTTATTCGGTGTCAATTTGGCCTAAAGAAACTTCCCTTGTGCTTCTTTGCTCGCCTGGTTTCGTAGGTTAGGGATTCATAAGAAGTTAATTTATATTGTGTAGTGTTGTGTGTAAGAATGTATTGTGATTTTACAATGTCTTTAAATAGAAAATGTTCTTTTATCTAGTAACATTAATTAGTCCAACGATCTGCCACCATATTACTTTGTTTATTACCTAAAGGTGAATATCTCTACCAGACGGCGGAAGTCAGACATTTTAACATTTTCATACACAACCCTCAATACGCATTAGTAATCCCGAATCAAAAAGAAAATAGCCAAGTCGCGTATGTTGGCGGACCTGATAATAATAAAGAATTAACAAGACTCTTGAGCAGAAGTCTTTAACCGCATACAATATAAAATACGAATTAAAGGCTGCTTGAGTGCATATGAGCACGGAAGAATTGACCTGACTCCTATATCAACAGAAAATACTTAGGAAAATGAAGTAATTCAACGAAAACTTTTTATTTTTACACAACAAAAACTAGTAAGATCTACCTTTCTGCAGATAAAAATAAACAAATGTCAATTGAAACATTTCCAAATTAATAATTTGCTAAACCGCCTATGATCGAGTAAACAACACATTTGTAGGTCCAGTAGGTACGTGGAATAAAGTAAGCTCTGGAAAATATCCTATACTAATTCAGTGTTGAAGGTTAATAAGAAAAACATTCTACGAAAAATTACAAATATATTTAGAAAAGTTTGCTCATTTCCAGAATCGCCTAATGATGATATGGAGTTTTCATATAAAGTAGTCTATACTCCGGATGAAATAAAAGTGAAAGAAAAATAGTAAATCAAAGAATTTGTGCGTCAGTAGAGATAATGAATTTCTAGAGAAAGTATTCGGTCAGGTATTTCCGTCTTACGTAATGAACTTTTAATATGCATGTCGACTGCATTAACTTAATTTAGAACTTGTTTTTGTATCGTCTGACGGTAAGTAATTACAGTTAAAAAAATTAAAGTTATGAAGAAAAACAGCACGTAGTTAAACTAAGAAAATTCTGGTTAAAAAGAAAACCGTTCTCGTTCCGTGTTTGATAGCAATCGATCATCTTTATATAGAAAGTGGAGCAAATACGCAGATGGTTGCAATAGAACAATAAGTTCCATTGCGCAAGTTTTCCAATAGAAATACAAATTTGCAAACTTCTAGATAGAAATCAATTTTAGCTGTTAATTCCTTTTAGTCTTCCATAGTTTGTTCTTTTTATCAGGCGCAATATGCATATAATAATTCGGCTTCAAATGTAAATTCTTTAAGTTATTACTTGTTTAACCCCTACCATTTTAAAATAGGTTCACAGTAACCCACAATCTTTTTTTTGTAAATATCTACAAACATAAATCGCGCAGAACCTTGTGCCTAATTTGCAACAGATCTATGCATATTGGAACATTTAAACCAAACTATGGCAAACACTACACTTTGCAAACACTAATATAATAAAGAATTTACATACATTTAATTCTTCGGGCTATTTGACCTAAAAAAATCCATTTCAACGTAACGAGTAATGAAATATTTCAGCAGTCATAACATCTTCGAGGTCCTCCACTATTATTCAATTGATATTCAAATATATATTGACAAAATTACATAATAAATATTACATTCATAGAAAGTTTTACAAACGTATTGAAATCACTAAGAATTCCAAACAAATTTCATGTATTTAGTCGCTCTCGCATCTATATTAATGTATTGTTACCTGTTGTTAGCCGCAAATCACATACCGCTGGATAAATTATAGTTAAATAAATGAAAACTGGAGGAATTATTACGGATTACCGCCAGAGCGGATAAAGTTGTTTAAATTTTGTTGGATTACATTCAAACATATCACTATTGATACAACAAATTAAAATTTGTGCAAACGGTCATTCACATTGTATCCAACATATTAGAGAAACAAATATACATAGTTAGTATGAGATTATTTGGCTATAGGTTCCTATACGATTTTTGTGAATATGGGAGATGATATTCTTTTTAAGTTATTGCTGTAAGATGTTTTGTTTAGAATAAACCAGTTTCGGACTTTTTTTTATTTAATAGATACATTCAACTTCCTATACTTTCCTTTCACCAATAACATTAATTTATTCCGTTAAACACTTTTGTTGCCTTGTGTTAAATCGCGAACGATTTAAAAGAATATACACTATCATTCCAAACGTTATGGGAATTTAATTCAATATGTATCTTGCTTCTTTCTGGGTGTGACAAACACCTTTGTTATTTAAAGGCATAAGTTTAACATTTTTTAAATGTTTGAATTTATAATATAAAGTGTTGAGTATATACAAACGGACGGTGTTGTTGAACTGAACAAATTTTTTTTGATCGAAACAATTCTCCATGAAAGAGAAAACCTGGTTCATCTTTTTCTACATCTTCATTTACTAAAAATAAAAAACCTTCACACAAGGCATGGAGTATCGTGAAATTGAAAAAATAATAATTTTGGTTAATCTACAAGTACACAATGAATTTCAGTAGTGATATGTTGAGACAATCGTATTTGTATATAGCTGATTTTTTCATAAAACTACATTTTCAGTGCTGTACCACCCATGGATATATCCCTGGTTAAAACTTGTTGGAGAAGGGGATAGGGAAAGAAATCAGAAGCGGAAAAAAGGATTATTTTTGCTACGAAACCACTGAACGCGAAACTAAACCACACTAAGGGAGGTATACACCCTTGTTAATTCCCCGCAATCAAGTTAAGTTAACCTAACAAAAATATACGTACATTATTGTCAAGGGGTCCAAGTACTTCGGAAGATTTAGGAAACTAACAAAATTATGATTCAAGCAGAGTTTCCTTTAAGCGTAATTGTAAATATATTTTGCGGAAACATGAAGGGACTTTTTAAGATAAAGATCGTCTGCCCCTCATCCATACCATCTTGGACTTTTAGCAGTATATACATTACAAATCGTTCGTATTTCGATATCTCATCGGCTACGTTGCAGAACTGCATACTTCTTCACAGAAACCCAAGGAGCAACTTTAACAAAATTCTGTTGTAGAATATTATATTATATGACTACCTGCAAATTCAAAATAGCAAGGTCCTCTAAATCCTCTAATGCTACTGTACTAATGATTTATCAATAAGTAGATTGAAGTAGGTTAGGTATAGGATACGGTGGCTTAAAATAAATTTAAGTTAAAAAATACCCCTTACCACCTTGTTGAGTAA